>PVIW01003215.1:83072-178392 GCA_004026585.1 Noctilio leporinus | reverse complement strand
TATTATAAATAGTGCTGCTATGAACATAGGTGTGCATAGGTTCTTATGAATTGGTGTTTCAGGATTCTTTGGGTATAGTCCAAGTAGTGGAATTGCTGGATCAAAAGGCAGTTCCATTTTTAGTTTTTTAAGGAAACCCCATACTGTTTTCCACAGTGGCTGCACCAGCCTGCATTCCCACCAACAGTGTATGAGGGTTCCCAGAAAGGAATACTTTAATTTCATGATTGGGTCCGAATAAGATGGCCTCACTTGACTAATGATCACTTTTGTAAAATGTTTAAAATATTGTTGTTTGTAATGTACTTATTTTAGTAGTTGCCTAGTGAAAACCTCTAAGCAGGCTTAGGAACTCTTGGTATATAGTACTTAGCAGGGTTTGTCAGCTTTGTGGACTCTTCTGTAGCCTGTTTGCTAGATTCTCCGACCCCTGCTCTTCCCCTCCCCTTTCTCAGAAAACCTTCTGGCTAAACCAGTTTTCTGTGAAAATTGGATCTGTTGGCTTAGGTACTCATCTCGCTCTTGGGGGACAGACACACTTACCTGTTGACATGAGTTTTTTCATAAAACTAGATTTTTAGGAGTTAGGTGGGTACTAGTGTGCTAGGTAGCTTTTGTAGTATCTGGAATATAGGGGAGCTTAATTGGTGAGCCCAATCAAAGGCTAATGAGGTAATATTTAATAAGCAAATTACACAGTTGGTATATTTGGTATTTTATTAATAACTGCTGTGGTTAGAGCCACTTCCTGATACATACTGTATTGTAGTATAGGTATGGTTTATAATTTGGAGAGTAATGTACATCAAGTCTATAGCTTTATCCTGCAATCATTATTCTACCAGAATTTTGCCATAGGTTTTATTTATTTTATTTTTTTGAAAGATTTTAACCTTTTATTTTTTAAAGGTTTTATTCAGTATTTTTAGAGAGAAGGGCAGGGAGAGAGGCAGAGAGGGAGAGAAGCATCAATGTATGGCTGCCTCTCACCTGCCTCCAGCTACGGACCTGGCTGGGGACCTGGCTTGCAACCTGGTTATGTGCCCTCGTTGGGGAATGGAACCAGCCATTTTTGGATTCACAGGCCAGCACCTTATCCACTGTGCTACCAGCCAGGGCCTTGCCATAGGTTTTAAACTTTGAAAGATTCTGAGAAAGATTCTCATCTTAATACTAAAATTTATCTATTTGTGTTTGTCTTATATATTGTGATACTTGCTTATGTTTTAAAAAATAACTTGAGCCCTGGCTGGTGTGGCTCAGTGGATTGAGTGCTGGCCTGAGAACCCAAGTTTTCTCTGGTTTGGTCCCCAGTCAGGGCACAGCCTGGGTTGCAGGCACCTCCCCCTTTGGAAGTGCACGAGAGACAATCACACATTGAGTTTTTTCTCCTTCTCTTTCTCCATCCCTTCCCCTCTCTCTAAAAATAAATAAAATCTTTAAAAAAATAACTTGAAAAAAATCACTAATGCTAGAATTTCTGTGCTTGAAAATTGATGCCAGAAGATACCAGAAGAGTTTTAACAATGCCTTCCTTGGAATTGTTTCTTCGTTACCTTTAATGCAACTTAGCCAAATATTAACCAAGTTGTCTTTCCTTTTGTCAACAGCTCTTGTGACTTCTCACCTGGTGATTTAGTTTGGGCCAAGATGGAGGGTTACCCCTGGTGGCCTTGCTTGGTTTACAACCACCCTTTTGATGGAACATTCATCCGTGAGAAAGGGAAGTCTGCCCGAGTTCATGTACAATTTTTTGATGATAGCCCAACCAGGGGCTGGGTTAGCAGAAGGCTATTAAAGCCATATACAGGTAAGAGTATCACTTTGCAGGGAGTGGGAGTGTTGGTGCACACGTATGTGTGTGGGAGCCCTTGAGCCTGCACACAGGTGCACAAGTGCCAGTTCTTCCGTGCTGTGAAATGAAGTGTGTTTTTCCTTCATTGAATTGCAGGAGTGGTGGGGTGAAAGCTTTAGCATTGGAAAAGGATAAGATGCATCTGGTCTTGAACTAGTTCGTTGTGTGGAGTGGAATTTTGTGTCCTTTGAGTGACTTACAGCAGTGCGATGCCATAAAAGGATTTGGTTCTTATGACTTGGACCAAAAGATAAAATTCATTCACGAAAAGGGTAAATTAAACAGTGCCTATCTCAAAGTATCAAAAAGAAAGGCAGTGCAATCAGGAATACATAGCATATAGATCAACAGCTATCTCTAGGAGAGTTAGAAATGTATACTTAACCTGGCCTTCAAAATCCTCACCTATGAGCACATCTGTGTTCACTTTCACAACAGACTTCTGGAACTTTTCCGATATAGCTGTATTCATCACAGATATCAGCAGACTACACTTGGGTTAAGCGTGTGCATATTGTTAATCTCTTGAATTCTATATAGGGTGTACAGTAAGTATGATTGCATAATATAGTGACTGTATACTCGTAGGCACGACCATGTTCTTATCCATTATCTTCAGGCTTTCCATGCTACGATATCATTGAACTAAGTGTTTTAGAATTAGTACAAGGGTCAGTTTCCCAAATATATGTGGTAATCATGCCTTTTGGTCACAGTGCTTATCCTGCAGGGTGGGGAAGGCACGCTAAAGAAAGTCTACATGAAAACCCGATGTGCATGAAGGAAAGATAGGAAATTGGTTCTGTCTTCTCCACTAGTTTGCTGTATGAGCTTGGCCAAACAAACTAGTTTACTTCTGCTGCTTGTTTACTCCTATAAAATGAGTGAATTGGACTAGATGATGAATGGAGTCTTTTTCCATAAGGAATTTTGAGATTTTAAACATAGCTTTGGCAAACCGACTTTGAAAAGAGATAAGAAAACCTGTTTTTGTTGTCATTGTTTTCTAAAGTCACCCTTGTGCATACAGCTTTTTGTCCTTTAAATTTCTAAATTGTTGGCAAAACATATATGTGAATAAATTAGCAGAGGGGCATGGGTAAAATAAAGTAGGCCTGTTTGGGTGTGGGGGCCAATCCTTAGAATTGTATAATAGAGGTTTGCATCGGGTTTTTGGGAATGGTTTTGATTGTTGTAAACTTGTAACTTTGGTGCAGCTTCTTAGAGAAATGGGAAATTGAAATTTAGTTTAGATAGCCCATAAAAGTTGCTAAAGACCTTGGCAATTGAGGATGTCCTGTGAGTTTTAGTATGCAGAAAGAAGGAAATGATACAAAGTTATAACTCCTGAAAAAGAACTAAACAATTTTGTACCATTAGACTAGTAATCTTTGGCATCTAATATCTCAGTGGATTGAAGTGTCATATAGTATTACAGCCTTTTAGTATATTTTATGTAAAAGCATTTTATTTGTAGAGAAGATAAAGGGAGAGAAACATAGATTGGTTGCCTCTTGCGTGCCAGCTGGGAGCCTGGCCTGCAGCTCAGGCATGTGCCCTGACTGGGAATCAGACTAATGACCCTTTGGTTTGTAGGCCAGCTCTCAAGCCACTGAGACATACCAGCCAGGGTTATTACACCTTTTTTTTTTTTTTTTTTTTTTTTTTTTAAGATTTTATTTATTTTAGAGACAGGGGAAGAGAGAGAGGGAGAGAAGCATCAGTGTATGGTTGCCTTTCACCTACCTCCAGCCATGAGACCTTGCTGGAGACGGCCTGCAACCATGTTAGGTGCCCTGACTGGGGAATCGAACCAGCAACCATTAGGGTTTACAGGCCAGCACCTTATCCACTGTGCACCAGCCATGGCTTATTTCACCTTTTTAAAATGAAATGAATCAAGGTAGAGTTTTACTGTAAAGCACAGCTACTGTTTTGAAAAAATACATGTAACATATTTAAAGTCTGAACTGGGTTACCCTCTCAAAATGTTAGGGTGTCTTAGAGTTTTTTAAATTTAATTTTATTTATTATTTTGAGAGGGAGGGGCAGGGAGAGGGGAAGACAGATAACAACGTGTGGTTGCCTTTCACCTGCCTTCAGCCACAGACCTGGCTGGAGACCTGGCTTGCAACCTGGTTATGTGCCCTGGCTGGGGAATTGAACCAGCAACCTTTGGGTTCGCAGGCCGGCACCTTATCCATTGTGCTACCAGCCAGGGCCTAGATTTATTTTTAAATACATCCTTACTGCGTTGGGGACAAACTTTTTTCTGACATTATTGCTTCATTTAACTTGACAGTGTAGTCTGACTTCCCAAAGTAATTTTTTATAAAAAGGATCCTAAACCCCTTGACATTTCATGCCTCACTCCAAGAGGTATACCTTTACCTGTTTGTTCAGGGCTACAGCCCCTGGTTGTTAGAAGATGAGACTTGATTAGATTGAGTGATGCAAGTTCAAGGAGGTAAAATAGGTGACTTCAGTTACACTGGTAGTTTCTGGTTGGGTTTAGTGATCTATCTATATTGCTTTAATATTTGATTGTTGTCATTCTCATTCATTTGGACGAGTGTTAATAGGTTGAACCAACTATCCATCCAACAGTTTTTATTTACAAATATACATTTTTAGGTTCAAAATCAAAGGAAGCCCAGAAAGGAGGTCATTTTTACAGTGCAAAGCCTGAAATCCTCAGAGCCATGCAACGTGCAGATGAAGCCTTGAATAAAGACAAGGCTAAGAGGCTTGAATTGGCAGTGTGTGATGAACCCTCAGAACCAGAGGAAGAAACAGAGGTGAGAGGTGTTGCAAACAGTTACGTCTGCCAGGAAAGAGGAAAAAAAGGGGTGGGGTATGTTAAAGTGAAATTCTGTTGTTTTACATCTGTATATACTTTAGTACTCATACACATGTGCTTTTTTCTTTTGAATTTTTTTTTTTTTCTTTTGAATTTTTATGAGTTTATACACCTTGGTTTGAAATGTTTGAAATGTTAATAATGGTCATTATTTGAGTTAATTAAATCCTGTTAAGGAAATGAACAAATAATTTGTTCATTTAAAACGTTTTGTAATTGGGGAAACTAACGGGGTGCGTGCTTAGAGATTCATCTGTAAGCTTGGTTTTAATGTTTTTATTCTATTGTCTTTTTTTTTTTTTTTTAATTTTATTGTTGTTGTATTACATCCTTCCCCATTTTGCTCCCCTCTGTCCCCCTCCCCACCCACTCTATTGTCTTATAGATGAGGGAATAAGCAAGTTAATATGGGTATTTTAAGAGAAAGAAAGACAATTTTCATTTTAATTGTGAGGTTGAGTTGAAGGGGGTCATGACATTAATCAGGTTTAGAACTGGATGTTAATTGCAGTGATTATTTAGCTTTGTACATGTAAGAGGTCCATGAAAAGTAGATATGCCTTACTCAAGAAGATACCATTGGTTTGTGGAAGATCAAGGACTAGAATTGGAATAGGTTACTTATGGCTTTATTATAATAAAGAATATATGACGGTAAACTTTATGGTTATCTGTAGAAAAGGTAACTTTGGGAGATAACAAAGATATAAAGGTTTTATTTCTATAGCTATAATATGAATACATCACCTATGAGTATTCGTGGTACAGGCAACCTCCATGTAACATGGTTGTTAGGATCCTAAAAAATGCCATGTTAGCCCTGGCTGGTAGCACAGTGGAGAAGGCGTCGGCCTGCGAACCCAAAGGTTGCTGGTTCAATTCCCCAGCCAGGGTACGTAACCAGGTCTTCAGCCAGATCTGTGGCTAGAGGCAGGTGAAAGGCAACCATACATTGATGTCTCTTGCCCTCTCTGCCTCTCTCTGAAGAATAATAACTAAAAATCTTAAAAAAAACAAAACAAAACCCATGTTATGCAAATCAGTGTTAAATGAAACAAAAAACTAGTACAAAAAAGGGGTTTAGGTTCCAACAATTAAAAAGCCATACTATTTTTATAATAAAGAGAAATATCTTTATTAAAGCAATTTTCATCAAAAGTATAACATATTAATGTGTATTAAAAAATGTTTTCATCATCATTACTAAGCACCATAACTGAGGGTATTTTCTTTTTGACAAGATACCTTCATCTCTGAACTTTCTTCAGCACTATCTTGCCTTCTGTACTTTTTGCAAAAAAACTTATTTTAGGTTGCTTGCTTTTATTTGGGAGATCTTTGTACATTTTATTCATTTCAAATGAGATTATCTTTTGCTGTTAAAAGCTCTTACTATGTTCCACATTGTTTGGGGACTTCCCTAATTTTCAGTGAGATATTTTTTGCTCTTAAAAGCTCGTTATGCTCTATTGTTTGGGGATTTCTCTTAATTCTCAATCCATGTTATATGGGGATTACCTGTATATGGTCATGCTTTATCACTATTGTGTAGGCTAGAACTGTTATGACAGAATTACTAATCTTTATTGTGATACTTGATTTAATGTTAGGTGAAACTGAAGTTGATGTTCTTTGAGAAAGAAAATTGTTTATCATTTTCGAAGGCTGGTTTTCCTTTTTATATATGCAATCTCAGCATACTGAGAGGTATTCCACAGCAATACAGTCATTTTTCAAATTTTGCGTTTTGTTTTTAAATGTTCTTTTTTTGCTTGGCAGGTAGGTGCAACTTACACATCTGATAAGAGCGAAGAAGACAATGAAATTGAGAGTGAAGAAGAAGTGCCGCGTAAGGTGCAAGGATCTAGGCGAAGTAGCCGCCAAATTAAAAAACGGAGAGTCATATCGGATTCTGAGAGTGATGTTGGTGGCTCTGATGTGGAATTCAAACCAGATGCTAAGGAAGAAGGAAGCAGTGATGAAATAAGCAGTGGCCTGGGAGATAGTGACAGTGAAAGTCTGCACAGCTCTGTCAAAGTTGCGCCAAAGCGGAAGAGAATGTTGACTGGAAATGGTTCTCTCAAAAGGAAAAACTCAAGGAAGGAAATGCCCCCTGTTACCAAACGAGCAACTGGCATTTCATCGGAAACCAAAAGTACTTTGTGCGCTTTCGCTGCTCCTCCGAATTCTGAATCCCAAGCCCACATGAGTGGAGGAGGGGATGAAAGCAGTCGCCCCACTCTCTGGTATCATGAAACTTTAGAATGGCTAAAGGAGGAAAAGAGACGAGATGTGCACAGGAGGCGACCTGATCATCCTGATTTTGATGCATCTACACTGTATGTGCCTGAGGATTTCCTTAATTCCTGTACTCCTGGGATGAGGAAATGGTGGCAGATTAAATCTCAGAACTTTGATCTTGTCATATTTTATAAGGTGGGGAAGTTTTATGAGCTGTATCACATGGATGCTCTTGTTGGAGTCAGTGAACTAGGTCTGGTATTCATGAAAGGCAACTGGGCCCATTCTGGTTTCCCTGAAATTGCGTTTGGCCGATACGCAGACTCTTTGGTCCAAAAGGGCTATAAAGTAGCACGAGTGGAACAGACTGAGACCCCGGAAATGATGGAGGCAAGATGCCGAAAGATGGGACATGCATGTAAGCATGATAAAGTGGTGAAGAGGGAGATTTGTAGGGTCATTACTAAGGGTACACAGACATACAGTGTGCTGGAAGGTGACCCCTCTGAGAACTACAGTAAGTATCTTCTTAGCCTCAAAGAAAAAGAGGACGATACTTCTGGCCACACTCGAGTGTATGGTGTATGCTTTGTTGATGCCTCACTGGGAAAGTTTTTCATAGGTCAGTTTTCAGATGATCGCCATTGTTCCAGGTTTAGGACTCTAGTCGCACATTACCCTCCAGTACAAGTCTTGTTTGAAAAAGGTAATCTCTCAACAGAAACTAAGATGATTCTGAAGGGTACATTATCCTCTACTCTTCAGGAGGCTCTGATACCAGGATCCCAGTTTTGGGATGCAGCTAAAACTTTGAGAACTCTCCTTGAAGAAGGATATTTTACAGACAAGTCAAATGAGGACAATGTGGTGATGCTCCCCCAGGTGCTTAAAGGTATGACTTCAGAGTCTGATTCTATTGGGTTGGTACCAGGAGAGAAGAGTGAGTTGGCCCTCTCTGCTCTAGGTGGTTGTGTCTTCTACCTCAAAAAATGCCTTATCGACCAGGAGCTTTTATCAATGGCTAATTTTGAAGAATATATTCCCTTGGATTCAGACATGATCAATGCTTCAAGACCTGGTGCTATTTTTTCTAAAGCTAATCAACGAATGGTGCTTGATTCTGTGACATTAAACAATTTGGAGATTCTTTTGAATGGAACAAATGGTTCTACGGAAGGTACCCTGCTAGAGAAGGTTGATACTTGCCATACTCCTTTTGGTAAGCGGCTCCTGAAGCAATGGCTGTGTGCCCCACTGTGTAACCCTTCTGCTATCAGTGATCGTCTAGATGCTATTGAAGACCTAATGGCTGTGCCTGACAAAATCCCTGAGCTTGCAGACCTTCTAAAGAAGCTTCCAGATCTTGAGAGACTACTGAGTAAAATTCATAATGTTGGCTCTCCCTTGAAGAGCCAGAACCACCCAGACAGCAGGGCTATAATGTATGAGGAAACTACATACAGCAAAAAAAAGATTATTGATTTTCTTTCTGCTCTGGAAGGATTCAAAGTAATATGTAAAATCATAGGGATTATGGAAGATGTCATTGATGACTTTAAGTCTAAAATTCTTAAGCAGGTCATTACTCTGCAGACGAAAAATCCCGAAGGCCGCTTTCCAGATTTAACTGCAGAGCTGAACCGATGGGATACAGCCTTTGACCATGAAAAGGCTCGAAAGACTGGACTGATTACTCCCAAAGCAGGATTTGACTCTGATTATGACCAAGCTCTTGCTGACATAAAAGAAAATGAGCAGAGCCTCTTGGAATACTTGGAGAAACAGCGCAGTCGAATTGGCTGTAGGACCATAGTCTACTGGGGAATTGGTAGGAACCGTTACCAGCTGGAAATTCCTGAGAATTTCATCACTCATAATTTGCCAGAAGAGTATGAGTTGAAATCCACCAAGAAGGGCTGTAAACGATACTGGACCAAAACTATTGAGAAGAAGCTGGCTAATCTGATAAATGCTGAAGAACGGAGAGACGTATCATTGAAGGACTGCATGCGGCGACTATTCTATAACTTTGATAAAAATTACAAGAACTGGCAGGCTGCTGTAGAGTGCATTGCAGTGCTGGGTAAGATTTTCAACAAGTTTGCTTCTATGGCTTTGGTTAATGTCCTATGTCCCAGTTGTGCATTAGGATATAAATCTGTTAGTGCATATCCCTAAATACATGTACCAAGGTTACATATATTTTGACAAGTATAAAATACACTTGCCTTCTCACCAAGCAAAATTAAATGACTAGGTTGCCCATAGTCATGTAAGTTGTTTCCCGGAAACTTTTCATTAGTAAGTAGCCTTCTGGTTTTCCTTCAGTCTTAATTGAATAAAAGGTTTAAAATCTTTTAAAAAATGTTTTACTTATTATTTATTTTTGGAGCAGGGAAGGGAGAAAGAGAGGAGAGAAACATCAATGTGTGGCTGCCTCTCAGCTCGCCCCCCAGCTGAGGGTCTGGCCAGTAACCCAGGCATGTGCCCCGACTGGGAATTGGACATGGTGATCCTTGGGTTCACAGGTCAGCACTCAGTCCCCACTGAGCCACACCAACCAAGGCAAAGTAAAAATACTTATTAAGACTATTTCCTATTGAGTTTTGAGTATTTGATGAATTTTTAATCTATTTTTTGTTAATTTAAAAACTATCCCAAAGGTTTTTAAAGACCTCTGTATTTTTTGTATTTCAGTGACGCTTTACATGCCTATTTCAAAAGATTTTAATTTTCTCTTTTTCCTAGTCCAAATTAACCTTTCCTGCAGTTGTTTTGTTTTTTTTTTTAATTTTTTTTAAAGATTTTATTTATTATTTTTCAGAGAGAGGGGAAGGGAGAGAAGCCAAGAGGGAGAGAAACATCTATGTATGGTTACCTTTCACCTGCCTCCAGCTAAGGACCTGGCTGGGGACCTGGCTTGCAACCTGGTTATGTGCCCTGGCTGGGAATTGAACCAGTGACCTTTGGGTTCGCAGGCCAGCGCCTTATCCACTGTACCACCAGCCAGGGCCCTGCAGTTAATTTTTAAGAGCCCTGATTCGTGTATTTGTAATTTGTAACCTATTCAGCTTCATCAGTTTTTCTTTATATTTCATGGCCAGCTTTTTGGAGCCTTTGCTGTTTCCTAGTGTAGGATTTTTGTTTTAAAAATAAAACAAAAAATTACCAAAAAAATAAATAAAATAAAATAAATAAAATTACCAGTTTACCCATATTTGTAACATAATTGTAGTCTGAACCCCCACTGTCCAGAAAAACATCTTTTGTACTGTGGGAGGCAAATTTTTTTACTTAAGCCAATATAGTAAGCAAATTTAGTTATTTTGAAATTTTCCCTCAGCACAAGTGTTCAAAATTGGTGAATTTATTTCCCTCTTAAGATTGTGCCTATTGTCAGAATGTTCTGCTTCTCCCAGAAGTGTTAGCTTCAGGATTATAAATTCTGTAATGAAACCACGTATGACATTTAGGCCAATGACTCATTTAGTTAATGAAAGCATTGTATTGTGCAGTTAGTAATAATTATGTCACTAATTAAAATGGCTACTGTTTGTCAAAAAACACCACCTCCACTGATAAAGCATTTTTGGAAAGCATTTTGTAGAAGTTTGGTCTTTGTGATTACCAAGAAAGCTCAAAAATGATGAAACCTTACTTTTCCTCTATTTCAGATGTCTTACTGTGCTTGGCTAACTACAGTCAAGGGGGTGATGGTCCTATGTGTCGTCCAGTAATTCTGTTACCAAAAGAAGACACTTCCGTCTTCTTAGACCTTAAAGGATCACGCCATCCCTGCATCACAAAGACTTTTTTTGGAGATGAATTTATTCCCAATGACATTGTAATAGGCTGTGAGGAGGAAGAGGAGGAAAATAGCAAAGCTTATTGTGTGCTTGTTACTGGACCTAATATGGGGGGCAAGTCTACACTCATGAGACAGGTAAATTTGAGTATTAAGGTTTTGTTACAGAAAGTCATTTGCAGTGGTTTGAGAATGAATGTGTTTAGACCACCCTCTTCCAAATAGCGTATGAATTATGTAGAATTCAGTCAGTAACTTACGGAATCAAAGGGAAACTCTTGTGGTTTGCAAGTTGAGAATTACATTTGCCTCATTAATCAAGTTTCTGTATGGTGTTAAGGGAAGATAATATTAAAAAGGTGAGGGAGGTTTCAGGTCATGATTTCTTTATAAGCTCTTTGACTTCATTTCCTCCATAGGTAGATGTAGTCATAAAAAATTATGCAAATGTTGGTTGTCTTTAAATTAAGACTCATTTGTAGGAACTCTAAAGAGCCACAGTAAACTTCTTCTAGAAAAGCAAATAAAATTCATGACCTCTAGTAACTGTTGGGAACTACTTTTAGGGACGACTGTGTGTTTTATCTAATCTTTGCACTGGAGATTGGTCTACGTGATTTTTACATTTTTTAAAGGATTGTAGGAAAAAAGCCAATCATGTGACAAAGACATTGAGCCCTTGGCAGAAATCTTGGCTGGCTTCCCTCCACTCCTGTACTGCATTATGCTGAAGTTCACCAGATTTGCTAACTAGAGGCAGTATAGTGTAGTACAGTGGTTATTAACCTACCAAAAAAAAAGAATGATTCATGGATTTGTATGTTATCCCTGTGCAAGGGCCATGCCAAGCTCTGTATTCCAATTCTAGTATCTGTGTTGTTGAAACAAACACTTTGTTTTTCATTGAAAATGAAATCACCTACAGAGCTCAACAGAAATGTGCAGGGATCATTCTATCCTCTGAAATGGATCCATTTGGCCTGGAATTGGTTCTAGGTACTCCCAAATATTTTACTGCATGGACAGGGTTGGTAATCAATAATGTAGTAGGTTAGTATACAGGCTCTGAGACGTTAAAACCAGTTATGCCCTAAGCCTCTTGCCTCCTAAACCTCACTTTTCCTAGTTAGGATTGTGTCTTATTCTACTTACATAATAGTTAAGAAAGATTAATGTTTAGCTTAGCTTATTTTCTGTATTATGTATATATCCATATCTGTGTGTATCTCTGCTATTGAACACTAGTCATAACACACCTTATCCTCCCTTATTCATACAGGCTGGCCTGTTAGCTGTGTTGGCCCAGATGGGTTGTTATGTACCTGCGGAAGTGTGCAGGCTCACACCAATTGATAGAGTGTTTACTAGACTTGGTGCCTCAGACAGAATAATGTCAGGTGAGGTTTTTTCCCTGCATAAGGCTTTATTATTTGCTTTTTAATTTTGGGGTATTATCAAAATGCTTTCAGGCATTTGAAAACATGAAAATCAGAATACTGTTAAGTATTCTCTCTTAATGAGGTTTAACCTTTTGTATAGCCGGGTAGCTCATGATAATGCAAATATGAACCTAAAAGATGAATTTACTGTTGTAATAGGATTCTTAAAATTATCACCCATTTGTGATTTTTTTAAAGGCGAAAGTACATTTTTTGTTGAATTGAGTGAAACTGCCAGTATACTTACACATGCAACAGCACATTCTCTCGTGCTTGTGGATGAATTAGGTAAGAGTAAAATTTCCATTTGAAGGCTATCTTTAAAACAAATTATTAAAAAATATGAATGGACTCAACTTTGTGTCATGTATCCACAGTTGAAGATGAGATAATGTGAAGACTGATTATTAAATTTCTTAATCCTGTTAAAAATTTAGTTGCTATATGTAATATGGGCATAATGAGACTACCTAAGGAGAATAGGAAGCTTTGAAGATCAGCAGCACTTCAGCAGTGCCCCTAAAAAGAAATGCACCCCTACTCCAAGGGCCAAGCAGACCAACTTGGCTAAACAGGGCCTAATTTTTATCCTCACCTGAAAGACATGCCCATTGGTTTTAGAGAGGGGAGGGAGGGAAAGAGGTTGCCTCTTGTATACATACCGACCTGGGACCAAACCCACAAGCTATAAGGTTTGTGTCCTGACTAGGAATTGAATCTGACCCTGCAACCTTTGCCAACTGAGCCATGCTAGCCAGGGCCAGAACACTTGTAACTGGAGATACTAATTTATGCATGTTTTACTTTTACAGGAAGAGGTACTGCAACATTTGATGGGACTGCAATAGCAAGTGCAGTTGTTAAAGAACTTGCTGAGAATATAAAGTGCCGTACATTGTTTTCTACCCACTACCATTCATTAGTTGAAGATTATTCTCAAAATGTTGCAGTGCGACTAGGACATATGGTGTGTGCAGATTGCTAATTTGGAAGTTGGTTAGGTTTTTTTAAAGCATCAAAGTTGGGTACTTCTATTGCTGGCACATGAGTTTAACTAATATTTCTCATTTTTAGGCATGCATGGTAGAAAATGAATGCGAAGATCCCAGTCAAGAGACTATTACCTTCCTTTATAAATTCATTAAGGGAGCTTGTCCTAAAAGTTATGGCTTTAATGCAGCAAGGCTTGCTAATCTTCCAGAAGAGATTATTCAAAAGGGACACAGAAAAGCAAGAGAATTTGAGAAGATAACTCATTCACTGCGATTATTTCGGTAATTATAATTGGACATAATTTTGCTATGCAGCTGACCTTACTAAAACAGTAAAGAGGGATGGATGAGTCACTGAAAAATGTGAACTAAACTTTCTTTTTTTTTTTTTAATTTTAAGGGAAGTTTGCCTGGCTAGTGAAAGGTCAACCATGGATGCTGATGCTGTCCATAAGTTGCTGACTATGATTGAGGAGTTCTAGACTACATTGGAAGCCTTGAGCTCACTTTTTTTTGACAAAGGTGGTAAATTCAGACAACATTATGATCTAATAAACTTTATTTTTTAAAAATGACCATTTTTCCATTTTCTTTCTAGGAAATTAAACCCTTTTCTTACCTACCTTCTACATAATGGTTATTGAATACTTCACAATATATTAAGTCTAGATGTTATGGTACATGCATACACTTTCAGGCTGTTTTATACCCACTGTCACCAATACACATAAATGGGGGAGGGAAGCTATGAAACTGTATAGGGCTGTATATATACTTGTCTCAGCTTAATGCAGGAAATGTTTTAATTTCCAGCAGTTTGTCTAAACTGTTCAAAAAAAACTTGTGAACAGAGTTCAAATACAGGACTGTTTTGAAGAGACTTTCTAAAGTGTACTTTAAAACATAGTAGTTTTTACCTTTCACAAAACTGAGTTACAAGAATACTTTTGTTTTACAGTGCATCCCTTCCTAGGAAGTCTCATTAAAACACTCACTTTTCTAGGGGTGATTCTGAATGCTGCACAGGGAAGGGAAGGAAATAATAGTCTTAACTTTTCTTAAAGGATACCAGAAACATTGCTGGATATAATTTAAGGTTAGTGTTTTCTCTTTCATAGAAAGAACGTACATCCTGGGACATGAGTACATTACAGCGAGTCTAGGTGTGCTAACAAAACAGGGCACGTTCAAGTACAGTAAGATTCTGCTTGAAATTAAAAAACAAACTACATGAGATTAAAGCATTAAAATCATATTTCTCAATCTGAATACATGTTAAAAAATCAAAAGAAACGCAGAAGTGCTAGCTCACATTTTTTACCATATTACAAAAAGCAATTGGTACCCATGTCCATAAAGGCAGCAACAAAGCTGCTTGTTGTCTATTGAAGGTTCTACTGCAAATTGGACTGCATTCAATGCTAGCTGTAAAAACACCAGCTTTTTTTCAGAAGTTGGTATCTGTACAAAATTGCAGCTTATTTTTTTCTTCACTTCTGTCCCTTCAAGTCTTTACACAGTAATGCTAAAACACCCAGCTTTGAGATCCTGAGTCAATATATTGCCACTTTCTTTTTGGTAGCTTCAGCTTCATAGTGTCAACTGACCTCTTGTATCCATTTTTAATACAGTCTCTTCCTGTAGCATGGGCAAGTATTTTAAATCTTCTTCCAAAAATGTAAGTTATGATGTTAGAATGGCAGAACTTTTCTTTAGGGAAGGAATTCAGTTGTGCTGCAATGTATTAGATTCTATAGGTGGAGCAGAGTCATATAGTGTATCTGTATCATGTGTAGGCTCACCAGCTAATGTACAAGGATTAGACAGTGTTCCAGCACCACAGTCACAGAAAAACCTAAAGGAAAATGAAAACCCAAAAATTAGGACGAAGGGGAGTAACTGGGAAATTGAGCAGGCAAGTAAAGAAGGGGGGGGGGGGGAAGTAATTGGGTAATTGAACAGGCAAGACATGCTACATACCTATCATGTCTAATAAATTCTACATCATGTCCCTGATGGCACTTCTTAATGCAGTTCACACATATGGCATTTCGATCTGTGGTGTTACAAGTGTGACATCTAAAAAGCAAAAAGTTTATTTTTCTTGAGCATGTTATTCAAAATAACTTGCTTATTTTACTATCAAGCACTACTAAAACAATTATGGGCACTCAGTAACTGGGATGTATGGGAACTCTTAGAAGTGTCATGTACTTTTCCCCCTATATTTATGGTCCCAAACAAAGGATCCTCAAGTAGACTGATGAGAATTCAGTGTGGACAAATGATGGAATTTTAATTATATATTCTCTTTTCACTGGCAAATAACCAAAATTTACTCTGCCTTGGCTCACAGATGCAAAGGGGGTGGGGTGGGGCAAGCTCTATCAAGTATAAGGAAAGCAAACATCTTCCCCCTTTTCCAGATTCGTAAATAATTTAAGAAATATACCTGTAGAAATCATGCATGGGATAGCTGGTATAGCTTGATATTTTATATAAACATTGGCCTCTACTAACAGCCTTTTCTATGGCATCTTGATTGTTCATTATTTTGTTATCTGTAATAAAAAAGAACAAGATTCTAACAGTCAAGGGAGGCTAATAACCAATACAGTTAATAGAAATGGATTTTCCTTTTCTGTGAGATGCTCCAACTAGAACTCAAAATCCTTCTTTGAAAAAAGAATTAATTCTTGCCAACTTTGTAGAGTGACAGAAATCAAGTTACCAGAAGAATAACAGCATATTTTGTGTATTTATAGGTAAAATGTAGACTCCAACATACCTTTCATTGTCACATTAACACCAGATGCTAAAAATAAGCCTCCAAATCGGTTGTTAAAAATTTGATTGCCTTCTAGTGTTGCAGTCGCATGATTTGTAATTTCAATACCTGAAGTAAAATTTAAACAGCAGATGCATGACTTTATAGTTTCTTACATGAAATCTGAAATATAGTAACTTTTTTTTCTTGGTATCAGATGTACATCAACTAAGGGATAATAGTACAAATGTACACTTGAATGATTGAGAGTAACATTCCCTTTCCACTGTTAATCCACTATACTGGCATGACAGAAAATGGTTCGCAGTTTACTTTTATTAATGACATTTAAATTTTCTTTGCAACCTAGGAAGAAGATACTGCCTATAAATATGTTTAGGTAACAGCTGGTTTATATATTGAAAAGGAGCTACATGGTTATTTAGAATATTAAAATTGTCTTCACTAGCTAAATGTTGAAATACTATATGCATGATACTTGGGTTTCACTTACCAAGATTTAAAAAAATGTGTGAGGCCAGAGGCTTGACTTTATCTGTATTCCTAATGGTGCTAGTACGAAGCCTGAATTTATTCTATCCTGATTAATGTTCCATGAAGTTTTTCTTAGTGGAAGAATCCAGAGCTTGGATTAGGGGTGGGTACTCATAAAGAACTGTTAATAGGCATTCAGCCATTTTTTGCAGCACACTTGGCACACCTTCAGTTATTCAGCAAAAGAATACACTAAAACCCAACCACTTTATAGAAAAAACCTACAGGTAACAATGAAAATACAAACCTGCAGCAAATCCATCAAATATCCTGTTTTTCCTTAAGACTGGATGACTATTAGTGCTGATGAGAACACCTGCTTGAGCATTCCTGAAAATATCATTTTCTTCAAGGAGACCTATAATAAAATATTTCCTCAGATTAAGGCTAATGCATGTAACAAACCTGGGTGGTACTGTTTTTTGTTTTTTTCTTTCCCCCCCAAAGTTTCTTAACTGCATTGTATAATTCACAGGATTAATTTTTCAGCCAAAGAGGAAGCTCATTAGCAATTCAGGTATTAAAGGTAGGGGTTAGCCAAAAATTGCAAGAAAATGGCACATAATCACTCTAACCAATAACCTTAAAAGTGACATGGTTGCAGGAACCATGTCTAGCTCACCCAGCCTCATATCCCTTATGCCTGGCACATAGTTAATTCTGCCAAACACTGCTGAATTAAAATTCTTTTAAAACATTTTTAGATCCTTTGTACCCTTAAGTTTAAGCTGAAGTAAAGATTCCTTGATGAATTTCTTCTCTTTTATTCCAGCCCTGCAACTCTTACCACGTCTCTTCTCTGCTTCAAGAAACTCACAATAAAGCTTTAACTTGCCATTTAAAGCCTTTCAGAATATTTCCCAAGCTACTTCTTTGTCTCACTGCATTTACCTATGCACTAAATATTTTTACCCTAATGCCTTTGGTTTATATTATTTCCTCTTCCTGGAATGCCCTGTAGTCCTTCCTGTCATTTCCTCTGGGAGATTTTCAGTTTCCTTCCATTAAATTTATTCTCTCTTTTGGAATTTTAACAATTACTAAGGGTTGGCTAAGGAATCAGGCTTTGGGCCCTTAAACACTGACTCTACTACTAGGTGTTGAGTGGGCAAATAACTTACCTTGTCATTGTCTATTTCTTTATCTGTAAAATGGGCATGATATCACCTACCACAGTTATTGTGAGGATTCAATAGTTAAACGTAAAAATATGTAGCAGTGGAATATAGCTAACATTCCTTTTATAAAACCTACTCAGGTACAGTGAATTACAGTTGTGAACTAGTGTTTCTCTGCTCCCTAAAGATGTGAAACATGTTTCTATTTTTGTAGGTATCTGACCCATCTGGTATTTCACTATTGATCACTAACCTCAAATACTATTGCTAAGATCTAGTCCAAACTCATTTACCACATACAGAAGGCCTCTTCTGATTTGGGCTCTACCCCTTCTCCATCCAGCCTTAACTTCCAAGTACCTCCTCTTGCCTTACTAAACCACTTTGTTTCATTTAGACTTGTTTACAATGTGCCACTTCATTAGACTGTAAACTTTCTGCATACAGTACTGTTTTATTCACCATTATATTTTTAGCATCTGTGTCACAGTGATTGGTACATAAGTGTTCAATTAATATTAACAAATGAAAGTGAAAAGTACTGTTTTCTACACCTAGAATGGCTGCTTCCCACATGTTCCCTGCCCCCATATTACAAGTGAATACTCATTTTCCAAGACAGTTCAAGCATGATTTTACTCCATGAATCTCTTCTCAACATGGTATAAATAAAACCACCATTTTGTATTGTGTTTCCTCATTATACCTTCTAAAGACTCCTATCAGAGATATGTTACTTTACTGAATTACTAGATTATAAACTGGAGAGAATCATGATGGTTTCGTTGTAGCAGTAAATCTTGTTGATTAGATCTTGGTATGTCAGAGTAATAACTAGCTTATCTTCCACACAAAATATGTAATGTTGGGTTACTGACATTTCAGTAATGGTGATAAATCTGTATTAAGACATTCCTTCCTCATGTCTCTTTATGAACATGAATTTGCAAAGGGCAGGGACTGGAACTTTTGCCTCAATCCATAATGAGTTGACCTTTACGGACACTAAACCCAGCACACCTTAGCTTCAATTCCATTCTCCAACAAACAGTTCTAAACAGGTACAAAGATACTTTATCACAGACATTTTCATATATTTACACACCAATTAATTTCTCACACCTAGTTCTATAACTTGACTTTGTAGTTTATTATAACACTCTTCTGAATAATAAAAAGTCCACAGACGCTATAAACATTCTGCAACCTTAAAAAAGCCTTACAACAGGCACACCCAAGGTGGCTACAGAAGGAAAAGAAAAATTCAGTAAACATTTGCCTGCTTTAAATTTAGGCACTAAACCATCTTGAAAGCTCAGTAAGAAAAAATAGTTGGGATTTACTCATTTTAACATGTTAACTGGCAATGTCATTGATTGTTAAAGATATGGAAGAATAAGGGAAAATTGGGGTTTTTACTAATGCAAAATTAACAACAATACCTCGACCCCCATTAAATATACAGATGCCACCATCTCTTCCATCATGGATTTTATTTCTTCTTAGTGTAGGGTTACTATCTGTCTTAATCCAGACTCCAGCCATTGCATTGTCAAATATTTCATTGTCTTCTATACAGCCTAGACCTATAAATGTAAAAATTTAGGTTATGTTATTTAGAAAGTATATCCCTAAAAACTATTAGCACTGAGAAAAAAGGTAAGTTACACATACCAGAATTATAAACTAGAATTCCACCATTCTGTCCTCCCCAGATTTTATTGCGCCTAATTTTGGGGTTGCTTCCAGTCCTATGGATAGAATAGAAAACAATGCCATTTTCATTGCTTTTACTCCTATATCCCATGTTAAATGAGGTAACAGTGGAAAAACCCACAATCACAGTAAAGAACAGCAAGATGAAGTACTTTGAAATGCTGAGTTTGTTAATAAACTGGCTTAATTTAGCTTAATTTTATTTCTCACAGAACCAACTTTGTTATATTTTATGTTACTACTACAGAGTTTCTTAACATGTAAACTAAATGGAAGGGGTAAGATTAAAAAACTGTTACACACTCGTCTCATGTAAAATGAAGGGCTGAATTATATAATTAGGACTACTATAGTTTCAAAAACTTGAAACACAGGAAAAAAAGGGACGTGAAATACTACTAATTTCACAGAAATAGCATAAAAACACAAGCTCCCATTTATGGGTGCCTATAATATGCCTAGCTGACAAGTATTTCCTCTACTCAAGTATGATCCAAAACATTGAATAAGATCCTCAACTAGTCCAAAACAGGTAAACAGTCTGACCACATAAGCCCAAAATATGATAAAGTGTGAACGTATATTCAAAAACAAAAAAGATGAACAGTGAATAACAGAAGAATTTCTCCTAATATCCCATATTCCCTACACCCAAAAGAAAGCCAAATGTGAACATTTACCTTATCTGAACCCCTGAATACATATGATTATAGATATCATTGTCTTCTAGCACTCCATGTCCATTGTCATAAAAATAAACACCAACCTAAAATTATAAAAAAAAAAATTTTTTTTTCCCCCAAATGACAAGAGTGTTTACAAATAAACATTATTTCCCATACAAGAGTCCAAGAAAATCTTACCTGCTTACCACTGTGTATTCTGTTTCTTCTCAGTACTGGAGTGCTGCCGGTTGTCACCCAGACCCCAGCCAGAGTATTACTATAAACTTCATTCTCTTCTATTACACCTTGTCCTTTCTCATGCTAAATAAAAGTTACATTGATTACATTTAGTTTATATAAGCAAGTTTATAGTGTATTCCCCTCTCTAAAGACAGTTTTAACAATAAATTTAGTATCTTCCTTATGTGGGACAAGGAGGCAATGATAACATTTTTATGTAGCCTCTTAAGTTTAGGTCCCAAAGTTTCTATACTATTCTTTTTTTTTTTTTTTAAATTTTATTGTTGTTGTATTACATTCATCCCCTTTTTGCTTCCCTCTGTCCCCCTTTATACTATTCTTTATGTGGTTTTTAACTTTTAAATTGACTGCAGCAAGAGTAGTACCATGGAATTTTTTTAAACAAAAGAATTAATTTCATTCTAAAATATATAGTAAACTAAAAATCTCTCAGTAAGTTAATATTTATTTCAAAGTTATCACTGGTAAGATCACTTCAAAATGACAGGTCTCAGGTTGTTAAAATTTTTATTTTTTAGCAAAAAGATTTAAAATACTTCTAGAACTGTAAATAAAAATTAGAGTCACAACTGTCATACAAAGAGCTTTCAGAAATCAGGATCCTATTTTTTTAACATGAATCACTTTTAACAGTTTTAGATACCATAGTAATAGAAGACAATACAGGCTTTAAATTTGTGTGAGATGCTCAATTATGTTTCAACATCAATCCAGGTGAAAACTGCCTTTTTTTTCTCTGAAAAACTTCAGATATTGATACAGTAGTATCACTGGCAAAATTCTAGTGCAGCAAGTATAACTCAGATTGCCAATCAGTTGTTATGTGTTTAGCCGATATTGCCAATTATAATTAAAAACTAACATAAAGATTAATCTTGTATGCCTAGATTTAATCAGTTGATTAAATTTTATAGAACATTATATACACTATACAATTATAAGTCATTTATATATACGGCAGGGAGAACAAGAATATTATTCATTGTCTAAATACTAAAGCCAGTCACAAATTCATACTCTTAAAAAAACTGACCTACCTCAAGCCAGACATAATCCTGCTCCCTCCCCCATTCTCCTCTGGTTTTGATGTATGAGATTCGAGCAGTATTCATTAACTTACCACATAAATCCCACCATGCTGGCCATCATGAATTTTGTTGTGTCGAACGATTGGACAACTGTTTGTCCTAATTTGAATTCCTGCTAATGCATTTCCTGTATAAAAGTAAAAGTTACAATGTCAACATATGGAACCTACTGAAAACATAGTGAAAGTTTTAAATTATGTAGTCATTAAAATTATTAGAATTTTAGCTCAAGTGCAATTCTGTGAAATATGTAATAGAAAGATACTTATGGGAAACATAAAAGTAAAAAGATCCAAAGGATTGCAAGCAGTGTAAGTGGTCAAAGGGAAAAGATTCTTGGCCAGGCTGTGTAGATTTAAATCCCAGGAATTCTACCTACTTCCTGAGTGACTTTGAGTAAGTTATTTAACTCCTTTGCATCTTTGTTTCCTGATCACTAAGTGAGGATATTTAATAGTATCTACTTTACAGGGCTGATGTGAATACTATATGACTCAATATGGATAATACTCAGAATAGTGCCTGGCATTGTGTGTTTGCCTTTTTAAAAAATATTTTAAATATTTTATTTATTTTCAGAGGGGAAGGGAGGGAGAAAGAGAGGGAAAGAAACATCAAATTGTTTACTTTTTGTATGCCCTCAACTGCAGGTCTGGCCTGCAACCCAGGCAGAAGCCCTGACAGGGAACTGAACTGGTGACCTTTTGGTTCACAGGTCAGTGCTCAATCCACTGAGCCATAATAGGCAGGGCTGAGTAAGTTTATTTAAGTATTAGGTGTTAGCAAAAGAGCAAGTCTAGAAATGTATTGGTGTCTAGCATATAGATATCCAGTAATTTGCTGAATATCTTAAAATTTTTATTGAGGGTTAAGTATTTTCCCTTTCTAGTTAGTACCAAACTACTACCATGGGAATAATTAATTGTTAAAACAACAAAGTGAATTTAAGGAAATTGCAGATATTCCTTGAGACTATTTATCTACCTTATACTGTCATCCTTGGTATCTGGCACAGTGCCAGATACACAGCAGATATTTAATAAATGTTCATTAAGTGAGATTCACAGAATAATCTTTAATCAGAATTTTCAAAAAATGAAATCAGTTATACTTGGATAGTTTCAAACTGTCCATTTTGCTAATGTGAGGAAGACAGGTCAAACTCTTAAAATTTACACAGCAAAACCACATGCTTACCATAAATGTCATTTCCTTCAATAAGGCCTCGTCCATCACCAAAGATGTAAACTCCCCCTTGATTTCCATTAAATATAGAATTCCCCCTATAATTAAGTGAAATAATAAAAATAAGCATCTATTCAGCAAAGTTAACTTTTTTATCCAATTAATTGTAAGGTCACTCATGGTAATGTGACCTTGGAAAATTATTTAACTTCTATGGTCCTCAGTTTCCTAATCCATCAAATAAGAGGCTCAGACAACATAATTTCCATATTCCCTTCTTATTCTAAGACCTAAAGCTTTGGAAAAGCCATCTAGTATCTGCGATAAAAATAACATTCTCAAAACCTCTAAAAACAGTTAACACATTCAAAGTAACTTTTTAAAGCTGGCCTAGATACATTTGCTGAATATCAACAAGATGGGAAACCCATACTTCTAATAAAACCAGTGGAAAATAAAATTTGACAATTAAAAATTCTTTATGGTTGTTAGTTAAATTGTAATAGCTCTGTTCAACAGTCTTAACCAATGTCTTTAAGACTGGATCTTTTTGTTTCCTTACTGTTGTGGCCAGAGGGAGAGGCAGAGATTAAAAAAAAAAAAAAAGATTTTATGTCTAGTTTTAGAGAGAGGGGAAGGGAGGGAGAAAAAGGGGGACAGAAACATCGATGTGTAAGAGAAGCATCAGTTGGTTGCTTTTCACATGCCTCCAACGAGGGATCTGGCCTGCAATGCAACCCAGGCATGTGCTTTGATCAGTAACTGAACAGGCAACCTTTTGGTGTCCAGGCTGATGCTCAGTCCACTGTGCCATGCCAGCCAGGGCCCGATGCATAGACTTTTTATTAGGAAAAGTTATTTTATAGTAGTCAGGCGTCTAGGAAAACCATTAAGAGTTTAAAGTATTTTTTTTTTTTTTTGGTTCCACTATTTTTTAGTTTTTTAAAAATTCTTTTTAAAAGATTTTCTTTATTATTTCTAGAGAAAGGGGAAGGGAGAGAGGCAGAGAGGGACAGAGACATCAACGTATGGTTGCCTTTCACCTGCCTCCAGCTACAGACCTGGCCTGCAACCTGGTTATGTGCTCTGGCTGGAGAATCGAACCAGCAACCTTTGGGTTCACAGGCCAGCGCCTTATCCATTGAATCACCAGCCAGAGCTGAAAGTTAAGTATTTTTTTAAAAAGATTCTATTTTTTCAGAGAAAGGGGAAGGGAGAAAGAAAGAGAGGGAAAGAAACATCAATGTGTGGTTGCCTCTCACATGCCACCAAGTTGGGACTGGGCCTGCAACCCAGGCATGTGCTTTGACTGGGAATCAAACTCGTGACCCTTTGGTTCACAGGCTGGCACTCAATCCACTGAGACATACCAGAGAAGGCAAGGCTAAGCATTTTGACTTTTCTTTTTATTTGAATCCTCACTTGACTATATGCCCATGGATTTTAGAGAAAATGGGGGAAGGGAGGGGAGGGAGGGGGAGAGGGATGGGGAGGGGGAAAAACATGGATGTAAGAGAAATATGGATATAAGAGAAACATCATTGGTTGCTGCCTGTGTGCATCCTGACTGCTCCAGCCCTGTATTGAACCTGCAACCAAGATATGTGCCCTGACCTGAGATAGAATCTGGAATCCTTTGGGGCACAGGACAATGCTCCAACCAACTGAGCCACCCAGCTAGGGCTTCTTGACTTCTCTTATAAAATAAAAATTAATTTTGATTCATAATATATATAAATACCTTATTGTTGGGTCACTATTTGAGGTAATCCATACACCTGCAAAGTTGTTTGCATAGATTTTATTCTCTATGAATTGTCCTCTTCCTTTTTCGTGGACATATATTCCTCCCGTCTGCCCATGATGAATTTCACATCGAACCACTGTGGGGTTAGCATAGGCTTTTACTTCAAAGCCTGCTATCCTGTTTCGGTGTATGTTGCAACTTTCAAAGTAACCCTGAAAAACAGAGAAATCAAACCTGTAGCTAAGACTATTTTCCAAAAAGAAAAAGAAACAAACAAAACCAAAAAAAACACACCTTTTTAAAGTATACCTCGAAATTAAGAATTGGAGATTTTCAAGAGTAAGAACATATAATGAATTTTAAACAATAAATGAACATGGAACTTTTAATACAACAGAATTACAAATCCTCTATAATTAGTCTAAACATATTCAATGTCAGGAAAAAAATAGGGATTTATTCATACGAATGCAAATAAATACCATTACCCAAAAAGTATGTAGATCCCTCAACAAAATATTTGTCAACATTAAAGAAAATAAATCCTTGTAGCCTACAGTGTTCCAAGAAACCAATTTCTTAAAGTTGACCTAAGTATATAATCAGACCCTACACTAAAAGACTCAAAATAATTTTCATCCTAGCCTAACAATAGTGAACGGGCTAAATAAAATGTTTTTGAAGACTATGCTCATGGTATACATACTATCGTATTAAATGAAAGGAACAGTACATACTTCAAGGTCATACAAAGTATGATCTCAATTTCACTTAAAGAAAACAACTTGAATTTCATTTAAAGAAAACAATTCTGGCACAAGGGGTAAATCCGAAGAAGAAAACCCACTCCGTTATGTGCAATTCCTGTCATATAAAACTTAAATTTCCTATCTACGGAGGAGTATCAAAGTAAGAAAAGTGAAAGAAGTGAAAGGACAGCCAGATTTTAGCATAGAGAATCTGTCATCTGTCAAGAGGTAAATTAATAAATTTAGAATGTCTTAATTTTGTAATAATTCGGCATTCCTATGTTTTAATTTTACTGAACAAAAATAACACTTTGCAATGAATTTAATATTAAACAAAGATAATTAGGGAACTGTGAACATTGACAGAAAAATTATCTTTAGTACTGAGATTGGCATTGTAGTTATGTGAAAGATAGAAAAAAAGAAAGAATCACCATCTTTTAAAGATACACACTGAAATATTTTCAGATGGGATAATGATGTCAGGATTTACTTCAGAATAATACAGAGAATGAAAAAAGAGAGTAAGGAATGAAGAGGTACGGATGAAACAAGCCATGAACTGACAGTTGTAGAAGGTGAAGAATGGGTGTATGGGGATGCATTATACTATCTATACTTTTATGTACGTTAGAAAGATTCCATAAAACAAAAATACATGAAAAATTAGCAGTAAAAACCAAGAGGAAACAAAACAGAAAAAGGGAAAAAGCTATGAAGACTGAAAAGAACACAGATTTGAGGAAATCACACAAAACTTAAAGGAAAAGAACACAGCAATGTAAATAATAGGGAAGAAAAAAGGGAACATATGGAACAGAGAAGTTGTATAAATAAAAAATACATTAATAACAATAAAACCTGCATATGGATGCTGAAGTAGAACCAGAAAACCTTGGACTTCTCTGTGACACCCAATGTTAGAAATATATAAAGATGGTTACAGAATTCTGAAGGAAAGAAAATGTAGGTTTATCAAAATTGTATACTCAGTCAAATTAAAAGTTAATGGAGCCCTGGCTGGTGTGGCTCAGTGGATCGGGGCTGGCCTGCGAACCCAAAGTCGCTAGTTTGATTCCTCAGTCAGGGCACATAACCAGGTTGCAAGTTAGGTTTCCAGCCAGGTCCTTAGCTGGAGACAGGTGAAAGGCAACCACACATGGACACTTCTCTCCCTTTCTTCCTCCCTACCTGCCCTTCTCTCTGAAAATAAATTAAAAAAAAAAAAGTATTAAAAAAAGTTAATGGGATGGCACTTCTTTCAAGTGGCAAGAATTCAAGCTATAATACCCAGAAACCTTTCTTTAAAAAATGGATAGATCATAAAGCTCAGCCATTCCAAGAATAAACCAAAATTTAAAAATTCAGGAATGGAAAAACTGTGATAAAAGAACTAAAGGTAAATAAATAATAAACCCAGACCATTAACTGTAGGAATATAAATGTTATAAACCTTTACAGAAGGTAAGAATACAAACAATGGGGTACATATAGGTTAAAATGTAAGTGTATTTCCTCACTTTTCATAGGGGGAGTTCATACTATAGCCCAAAGTTAAGACATGTGGTTAATAGTAACAGGCTCTGGAGTCATACCGCTTGAAATCTCAGAGTTATTTTTATTTTATTTTATCTTCTATAATTCATTTTTATAAATACAAAAATTTAAATTCTAAGTATGTCACAGACATGGGAAAATAATTTCAAAACAAAAAATATATAATTAAAATGGTTTAAAGATAAAATAAAAGGACAATACAAAAACTAGTTTAAATGTTTATTTTGATGTTCTTTGATATCCTGTAGAAAACAGTCAAATTTTAAAAAGGTTATCTTTAGTGATGTCATCCTAACAATCATGGGCTGTAACATAAAGACAAGCCAAGAAAATATAATTAAGTCCTTACTTTTTATTTTTTTAAAGACTTTTATTCATTATTTTTAGAGAGAAGGGCATGGAAACATCAATGTATGTTTGGCTTTCACCTGCCTCCAGCTGGGTACTTGCCTAGAGGAGACCTAATTTACAATCTGGTTATGCGCCCTGACTGGGGAATCGAACCAGCGACCTGTGGGTTTGCAGGCCAGCACCCATCCACTGAATCACACCAGTGGGGGCTAATTAAGTCCTTACTTAAAGTGGTTGGCTGATAGTTTTTTTTGAAACTGCAATTTTAAGCAAAACACCATATAAGGAAACCAATTCAACCACTGACTAATCAAAATAAGCAACGTTCCTACAGGGTAGTTTGGGTCACAAAAATATCACCAAATTTCTAAATAAAGACACAAAACACACTAGACACAAAACTTACACTAGATATATATACATGAATGAAAAAGGAGTAAAAGTAGTATAATTATTTCTCAACCTGTATATTCCAGTACAGGGTCAGAGGTGGCTGAAACCTATCCATAGTTCATGGAGCAAGGAGAAACCAACTATGGACAGGATGCCCTTCCATCCCAGGGCACACTCATGATTTACTTTTTTATTAAAATTTTATTTATTTATTTTTAGACAGAAGGGGGGGGGAGACAAGGAGGGAGAGAAACATTGATATACAAGAAAAACACTGATCAATTGATTCTCGCACACCCCCAACTGGGGAGTGTGCATGAGGGCACACTCACGATTTGGACACCAATTAACCTAATGTGCCCACCTTTAGGTCATAGAAGGAAACGGAAGCACTAGAAAAAAACCCATGCAGATAAGGGGAGAATGTGCAAACTCCACATAGATAGTGGCCCCAGCCTAAAACTTTTTCACCATCAACCTTATAAGAAAACAATGTTATTCAAGGACCTGCCATACCTGAAATGGAATAGTATTTTATCAAAGGGTTTTAAGGGATGTGTCACAATACCAAAATACATGATAGGCCCAATATATGCTTTACTTTGATCCTTCACTTACAAGTCTCTTCATTAATCCTTTATGCCTAGAGTTGTTTAAAATTAAGTTATAAAAAAAGACTTCCGATCAAGTTGGAAACATAGGTTGACACACTCTGCCTCCTTAGGCAACCTCAGGGAGAATTACACCTAAACCTCAAAACAATACCCAGAACTGTCAGAAAATCAAACTGTACAGAAGTCCAACAACCATGGATTTAAAGAAGCTACATTCAATTCCACAGCCAGGGCACATAACCAGGTTGCAAGCCAGGTCTCCATCCAGATCCGTAGGCAACCATACATTGATGGTTGCCTCTCTCCCTACCCTTCTAAAAATTATAAATAAAATCTTAAAAAAAGAAAAGGTGACAGTGGAATGGAAGGTCCCACATTCATGTGATGAAAAAATCAGGAGGGATGCCTTGGGAATGAGTGATCCCAGCCCCACACCAGACCACACAGTCCAGAGTTTCAGTGCCAGGAAGATAAATCTCCATAACATCTAGCTGTTAAAACCCATGGGATGTGTAGCAGCAGAAGAAACTGCCAGACTTTCAGGAGGCTCTGCTTAAAGGGCCTGCACGATCTTAGAACATATGCAAACCCACTCACGCTGGGATTCAGCACCAGGTCAAGTGAAAGAGCACCAGTTGCCTACAAGGAATGGGTGAAGTAACTGTGGAAATGGGGAGAGTGCCAGGAAACTTTTAGAAGTCAGGCAACAGCACGATCCCCTCTCAGAGTCCTTCCATACAATGTCACAAAGTGGTGAAGCAGGTTCCCCCCACCTTGGTGATTACCTAAGGTTCTGCCCCACACAATTTACAGGCGCCTTTTCTTTTCTTTCTTTTTTTAAAACTTAATTTTGTTGTTGGGGTATTACACCCATCCCCTTTTTCCTCCCCTCTGTCTCCATCCCCACCCACCCATTCCCTGCCACAGTCAATCCCACTTGTCCATGTCCATGGTTCTTCCATGCTAGTTCCTTGACTAAACTGCACCCCCTCTTTGCATCCTCCCCCTGCCCACTGAAGGTCTATTCATTGTATTCATGTACCTGTTTCTGTTTTGCTTGTTTGTTTTGTACATTACTGTTCTACAGGTGCCTTTTCTACAACAGGCCATGCTACTAGACAAGGTCAAAGCAGCTCTGCCCAATATGCACAAACGAACACAGGGAGGCCGCCAAAATGAGAAGATACAGAAATACAACCCAAATGAAAGAACAGAATAAAACCCCAGAAAAAGAACTAAACAAAACAGAGGTAGCCAACTGAGTAGATAAGAGTTCAAAATGCTGGTGATAAAGGATGCTCAGAAAACTCATTAAGTATGGCAAAAAAATAAAGGAAGAAATGAAGGTTACGTCATACAGGTCTTTCAAAAATGAGGAAATTTGAAGCCCTGGCTGGTGGCACAGTGGATAAGGCACCAACCTACAAACCCAAAGGTCGCTGGTTTGATTCCCAGTCAGGGCACATAACCAGGTTGCAAGCCAGGTCTCCAGCCAGGTCCATAGCTGGAGGCAAATGAAAGGCAATCATACATTGATGTCTCTCTCCCTCTCTGCCTCTCTCCTTTCCCCTCTTCCTCTCTCTGAAAATAATAAAATCTTAAAAAAATAATGAGGAAATTTACACAGGTTAAAATCTTGGTACCTCAAATCATTTGTAAAGAGACCAGTGGTAAGCATAAATTTGATACTGGAAATGTATGTAACACTGGGGCAGTGTAAAGGCAACACAGGCAAGAAATACTAGTGTAGGTAGTTCCGTTACAAAATAAGAGACCATTGAGGAACTATAACCAACACAGACTTCTAAGGGAGGGTAGTCAGTCTCAAGACTCATATGTTTGACATCTCCCATACATACCTTTGACCAGACTTTCTAATTTCCACCTCTTTGGAAAAAACAACTTCAATTTGTAACAAAATGTACCTTTAAAAAGTTAAAAAAAAAAAATTTTCTTTTGAGAGAGAAGGAAAAGGAGAAAATGAGGGAGAGAAACATTAATTGGTTGCCTCTTGCATGTTCCCAACTGGGGAACTGGTCCAAAACCCAGGCAAGGGCCCTAATTGGGGATCTAACCAGTGATCTTTTTGTTCAAAGGCTGGCACTCGATCCACTGAGCCACACCAGGCAGAGCAAAATGCCAGTATCTTTATTCTGGTTGGAGAAGGGCAAATGGTCATCTCCACTCTGCTTTCTTATGAATCAGCTAATGCTACAATCCAAGTTGTAAGCAAATTGTTTTTCTCAGGTTATAGTTACCCCAGGAATAATGAATTGAATGGTCTGAAACTGTTTAGGCCTATCTAACCAGAACTTGATAAAAGGGTACTCCTCATTGTCTAGTTCAGCTTTAAAAAAAAAAAGAGTTCTGCATCAAGGTTTTAGGCTCAAATGATGACAATAAAAATTTCCTTTGTTAATTTGTGTATACGAATCTAATGTTCCTAACTTGCTTGACTAATACCAAATAGTAGCAAAAAACTTCATCATAACCCTACCACCACATCACACCACCTTCCCCTCTCTTACTGTTGAACTCATCAAAAAATGTTGCCAATGTTGTGTTAAAAGTTGAAAAGTACCTAAAAAAAAGTTAGACATTAAATGAAAAGGATACCTGAATAGACATCCATGAACATTAACCATTACTTCTCAAAACGTAGTCACCAAATAACCTGTATTAAACTCAGTTATGATCCTTATTAAAAATGCATATCCTGGGGGAAGGGGGGAGGCAGAGGCAAGGAAGGGGAGCAGTTTAGATAAGAACCTAGTATAAAGGAACCATGGACATGGACAACAGGTGGGATTGACTTTGCAGGGAATGGGTGGGTGGGGAGGGGGACAGAGGGGAGCAAAAAGGGGATGGATGTAACACAACAATAAAATTAAAAAAAAAAAAAAGCATATCCTGGGCCCATCCTTGAAAATTTTGACTTATAACTGATTTTTACGCACACTTACTACTGAAATTGACATTAATCCTCTTAAGAGTCGCATCAATTCTCCAAGGTCTAATATTTTCTACATGATTATAGTGTGAGATCCATGAATTTACAGAATAAATGTTGCATATCAATTTTAAAATACAATACTGAAATCTCTTTTAAACCTATACTCTGCAATTCAGATAGTTGGGTGGTTATAGAATGTTGAAATCTATTTGAAATTTAACTAATATGAGGTCAGCTTTTCTATTAAAAATGCTCTTACCATGCCATGATCAAATGTGAACACACCAACATCACGTCCATGATGAATATGATTCCGTCTAATAATTGGGTTTCCATGATTTTTAACCCAAATCCCAGCTAAAGCATTATTGGAAATTTCATTATCTTCATATATTCCCTACAACAAATAACCAGAAATAAACATTGGTAAAGCCTCAAAATATTCTTTAAAAGAATAAAACCACAAAGTTAAAAAAAAAATACCTGTGCATGATCTGTTATATAAAGTCCAACATTTTCACAGTCGCTGATATTACAGTGCTTAATAGTGGGACATGCTCCTTGACCACTAACACATACTGCAGAGCCAACTGTAAAAAAAGTAATTTATTTAAAAACCTACAGGGCAACACTACAGGGATTCATTTTATAATAAAACATACAGGAAACACTAACCTGTACATGTACTTCGGATGATACAGTGATCAATAATAGGACTACAATTTACTGTAATCTCTAAGCAGTGGTGTGCATTGTGGTGTTGAGCAGATTTGTCATCAGGGTTAAACTAAAAGATAGAAATTTTGTTAAGTAAACAATCACTGCTTTCATATTTGAACATACTATTTTAAATCTTAAAATTTCTTACCCTTATTGTCATATATCCAACATAAGCATCTTCAGAACCTTCCATAAAAACAAAGGTTGAATCTCTAGTGTTTTCAATTATAACTTTGTCTGCTACTTTTCCAGGTGCTGTGGAGAAGACATTTAAAGCAAATTACCTTTATCAGACAGATGAAATGGAAATTAAAAAATTAATTTTTAAAAATATACTTTAAAAATACTAGTAATACAGTAGACCATTTTTTGTTGTTTTTAAGTTGAGTATTTTTTTAAAATGGAGAACTTTTAAAAATCATTACTATTGAGTAGGGAGGACAAATACTAATTTTACTGATAACTGTTCCATTGGCCTTTACTAAAGGCAGTCATATTTAAGGTACACATTATTTAGTATCATAATGAAATCCATGTACAATACTTCTAATAACATTCAGCTACAAATAATATTGAAAGAAACCTCTTTATTTAAACTTATTTCCAAAACTGGCCCTGATTTGGAAAGAATAAAAATTCCTAGGTAGAAATTTTCTATGCTCTCCTCCCTACCCCCTGTGTTTATGATGGAAATGGCGGAGGAAAGCAGAAGGGGAAGTAAATGCATATTTTATGAACAAGCCATCTTAAAATGGTCTATGTACTATATTCTTAAAAAATCAGCATAAATCTTCAAGTGAGTGATTAGTACAAAAGTTTTATTAATTTATTCATAGAATCTTGAGCATAAGAATAGCTTTTATATAGTAAAAAGATATTCAAGATAAAACAAACATTTGTCTTTCTTTAATGAGTGACTAAGACAGTTGAACAAAGTACTGACATTAAGAAATATTCACATTTCAAAAGGAAATAGCTACCTCCATAATTTCTGGTCTCACATTTTCATTTCTATCATTACAAACTATGCATGATATTTAATTCTTACTCTTTCCTACCATTAAGATATTATCAAGGTTCACCTAAATTTTAAGTCACTAAAGTTTTATAAACCCATATGTAAGTAAAATGTTAAAATTCTATTAACATTGAATTTCAAAATACCTGCACCAATCATGGTAATTGGAGATTCAATATATATCCATTCATCAGTATATATTCCAGAATGAACAAAGATAAGTCCATCAAAATGAGCTTCTTGTACCCCACCAAGGGCATCTTCAATTGTATCATAATACTAGGAAAAAAAAAAAGGATCAGTATAGAACTAAAAGATTACCATTTTAAGTCCCATTAAAATATAGATCAAACTTACCAACATGTTTTCTCTTCCTTTATATCTTGCAGGGTTACTGTAGAAATGTTCAGCAAATCCTGGCTTTACATGTGCACCTTTATACTGAATGTCAAAACAAACCAAACCAAACAAAAACAAAACAAAAATACACAAAGTCCAAAATCACATTTAAATTAATCTTGTAGTACTGTATGAGCATTTTAAAAAACGATCAATTATTCCAACTAATTTTCTTTTGTGCAGTCCAATGTAAAATCTCAAATAACTTATTCTCAGTAATGTCCAGGAGAAAAGACAAGGTTCAGCACTACTCATATTGTGGGACAGACATAACGGTTTGTTGTGTGGGCTACTCTGCGCATTGCAAAACATTTAGCAGCATTCCTGGTCTCTAACCACCAGCTACCAGTCACATCCTGTTCTCCAGTTATGACAACTAAAAATGTATCCAGAAGTTGTCAAATGTTCCCTACATAGCAAAATTACCCCAACTGTAAGAACCATTAGTAAAGGACTGTATGAAAATTAAGCTGAATGTTAAAGTTTAAAACACTACTGAACACAGTTAATTTAAACAAAAGTTCCAACAGGTCCATAGAAAGTCCCAGGCTACTGATGTTTACTGTCACTGTTTAAGTTATTAATAAACATATCAGTAGTAAAATTGAATATTTTGTTGGTTGATAAATGTTCACTGGTTTAAAACCTCTTCTTGAGATTAAAATTTAAAAAGATTTTATTTTATTTGCTGTGAGGTTAAATTCCTATCTTTGTCCAGTTATACACGTTCCTTTGTAGTATCTATTATTTCATCAGGTTCATTACACCTGTCATTTTCAGTGTGGAAGAAATGTTTCTCTCAGTAAGTTTCTCTCCCTTTTTACCAACTTCATAAGATAGGTTTGTATAACAGAAATATCCCCCTGCACCAGTTTAAATATTTTAAAACAGGAAATTTTATTTACAAATATATTATATATAAAAACCAATTATTTTCTATTTATACTTCATACCAACTGCTGGAAACTCTCTTTCCAAGGATTTGGATGTTCATATTCTTCTGGATTAATCTGGTAGAATTTGCCAGGTTCAGGATGCATCATAGGGCGGGTATATTCAAATACTTCCATATATAATCGTTTCCTAAAGTGGAAAAAGAATTAAAAGAGTTTTCCACAAAATGTCTTTTAAACAATTATACAACAAACTATCTGAGGACTCAAAAGTTTACCCTCAGCAGCATATGAGCTGTTGCAAAATATAGAAAAGTATTAAAAAAAGGAGATAACCTATATGTCAATATATTCATTATTAACAGTGTACTTTATTTCCTTCCAGTCTTTTAATCTAGTTTAATTTATGATTTATATAGCATACAAAAACAAAATTTTGTATTCTGCCTTTTACTTTTTTATAAACAATTTCCCATGCTATTACAAACTGTAAAAATCAGTTCATGACTATACCCCAACTCTCCTAGTAGACATTGCATGTTCACTTAGTCCATTTCCTTACTGCTAGACATAATTTCTAATTTCTCCCCACTCATAACTGTGCCATTATGAAAAATATGTACCTAAGGCAAAGTATTTCAGAAGTGGTCATGAATACAACTGCTCAAGTATTTTCCAAGTGATTTATAAAACCCACATTCTCACTAAACTATCAGCTGTTTTATATTACACTGAGTTGTTTTTAAAAAGCAATTAAATAAAAAATATTTCACATACACAGTTGCTATGAACTGATAAAAAAGCAGAGAAAATACTTCATTTCTTATTTTATAAATATTACCTAAATTGACAGCTCACATTTGTGATAAACAGGTAACTTTGAATTTATAAGCGATCTAACTTGTTTTTATTTAATTGTGATCACCAACTCACACTTCATCTTCCCTATCATCATTAGCATTTTGGGCAGCAAATAATATATCTATCTCAAGATAATAAATAAACTTTCACATACCACAAAATTGGATCATTAGCAAGCTCACTGAAGCGTTTGCACACACAAGCTGCTCTACAAAGATCCTGTTCCAGCAAGTAAGAGAAGATTTTTAGAACTACTTCATCTGGCAGTTTCTCCTGAAGATACTGTTCAGCAGGTGCTGCTATAAAGAGATTCACAAATAAAATATAAACAATATACTTATAATTGTAACAATGGTCTTCCCCATATTTTTAGAAGCATCATTTTCACTTTAATGAATAGCTTTTACTTTGTGATGACAATCATTTTATAAACATTTTGCTTTCATAGATGATATTTACTTTCTTTTATTTTGACTTAAGTATTCTCTTTTAGCTATTATGTACCATTTTGAAAACTGGTGAAAATAAATATAAAAGGTCTTTTTATATAACAAAGTCACAGAGAGGTCAGCATCATCATGTTTATTTTATAATAATCACTTTTTCAATGCCAAATGTAATACTAAAGTACATTTAAATAGTTTGGTATCAAACAAAATTTAAAATAATTATTGGACCTTATCCCTTAGTTTTCCCATAGGAAATACCTGCCAGATCTTGTGATTTTCCAGATACTCTTGCACGTTTTGCACGATGACCAAAGTTTTCTGTAGCTGAAGTTGAGGCACCCTTCAAAAACAAAATGAAAAGTAAGCAAATATTTTACCATACATAGTAATTATTTCTAAAAAAATGATATTCCCTTTTTTGTTTGTTTCCTAACAACTCTTTCATTACAAAAAAAAAAAAAAAGCAGTTACATTTAACTTACCTCCATATTGTTCTTTGTAGGACACGCTGTTCTTTTCGGCAAAAGAGTTTTTCTACGGAGTTGGTAAGGACTATTTTGTGCCCCAGGACCTGATTCTTCTGCAACCATATCTGCAGGTACATCATCATCTGTTATAGACAAAAGCAACATGTAAAATGACACACACACAAAAAGCTCTATGGATGCAGTAAACTTTTTAAAAATAATATTTTATTTTTAGAGAGAGGGAAGGGAGGGAGAAAGAGAAGAGAAACATCAATATATGGTTCCCTCTTGCACACCCCTCCCAAATGGGGACCTGGCCCACAACCCAAACTTATGCCCTGACTGGGAATCAAAATGGTGACCCTTTTGGTTCACAAGCCAGCATTCCATCCACTGAGCCACATCTGTCAGGGCAATAGAAGTGTTTCTAAAAGATAAGGGGTTGCCTCTAGCTGACATCTTGCGACCCATGTGTGCCTACTTATTCTGGGCTGGTCTGCCAAATACCGCTAAGTGCCAACCTTAGTCCTCCCACAAGGCCCCATTTTCTCTCCAATAAGATGAAAGAAACTATCATGTACCATGAGAAACATGCCAAACTGCAGGCACAAGTGTGCATTGGTAGGTAAGACACTGCTCGTAGAAAGGTGGTTCACAGAAAAGCTACAGCAGATGATAAAAACCTTCAGTTTTCCTTAAAGAAGTTAGGGGTCGACAACATCTCTGGTACTGAAGAGGTAAATATGTTCACAAACCAAGAACAGTGGTCCACTTTCACACGCTAAAGTTCAGGCACCTCTGGCAGCAAGCGCTTTTACCAGTACAGGCCATGCTGAGACAAAGCAGCTGACAGAAATGCAGCTCAGCATCTTAAAATCTGCTTGGTGAAGACAGTCTGACTGGTTTAAGGTAACTGGCTCAAGCTCTACCCAAACAAACTGTGGATGGAAAAGCACTACTTGCTACAGGAGAGAATGATGATGATGAAGTTCGAGATCTTCTGGAGAATTTTGATGAGGCTTCCAAGAATGAAGTAAGCTGAATTGAATCAACTTCTGAAGAGGATAAACTTGAAGTTACTGGGAGCAGCTATTTTATATTATGACTGCTTTTTCAAATTTTGTTTATGAATCTGATAAAAATCTACGTCTCTAATATTTTTAAGCCCTAGCCCCTCAGACATTGCAGCTCTTTTCAGTTTTTGCTTATACGCAAATCATCCTTTGAAGGTAATTAAGCTGAAGAAGCCTGGAAATAAAATTTGATATCAAGGTTCATAAAGTTAAAAAAAAAAAAAAAAAAACCTGTGGGGTTGTAGGAGTATAAAATGAAAAAAACAGGTTTTTTTCAAGAGCAGGCCTTAGGCAAATTAATATTTTTAAGCCTAAATTTTCTCAACTATTAAACATGGTAACAGTATCTTGCAATTCCCAGGGCTGCTATAAATAACATACACAAAACACCTGTTAGCAGTATGCTTGGCTCACATTAAGTGTTCAATAAAGGTTTTAGTTTTTATTTCATTTACTATTATTCTATTAATATCATTTAAAAAACTTGGAAAGTTACATTAATTTTCTATGTATTGCAATGTAGTCAGAAAATATAGCCAATGTGACATGACTGGATATTTGTGGAGTCATTCCTTTGTAGTTTAGTATGTGGTTACATTTCTATAAATGTTTCATGTGTACTTGAAAGAGACATCTACATTCTTTTTTTTTTAAGATTTTATTATTTCTAGAGAGAGGGGGAGGGAGAGAGACATTAATATATGGCTGCCTTTCACCTGCCTCCAGCCACAGACCTGGCTGGAGACCTGGCTTGCAATCTGGTTATGTGCCCTGGCTGGAGAATTGAACCAGTGACCTTTGGGTTTGCACGCTGGCACCTTACCCACTGTGCCACTACATTCTATTTTTTAAAGTTTAAATATATGTAAATATCAAGTCTGTTCATTGTGTTCAAATATTTTATACCTTTACTTTTGTTACTGGTGGTGGCAGTAGTAGTCTCATTGTCCTTTGAAGGAAATTTCCTATAAAACTTCCCACTTTATCTGTAGGCGGTCCATTTATTTTTATTATGTAAATTTTTACTGTTACTATACTCTGATATATTATTTGGAAACATAGGTTCAAGATTATTATCCTTTCTGGTGAATTACTACTTTCATCATTATGTTTACTACTGATTTTTACCTTAAAAATTTATTTTTGGTTGATAATATTTTTTAAACAGCTTTTAGGGTTTTTTTCTCTTTTTAAAAAAAATTATCCCCCACCTTTTTCCTACTTTTTTAGCTTTTAGTTTTGTTTTTTATCAGCTGAGTACTTTTTTTAACCCTGTTTTTTTCAACTTTTACTTTCAGATCATTACTTATTTTTTATTTATTTATTTTTTTCATCAGGTGCCTCTCACACATCTCCAATTGGGTACCTGGTTGGCAACCTAGGCATGTGCTCTGACCCAGGTCTGAACCAGAGACCTTTCAGTTTGCAAAGCAGCACTCAATCCATTGAGCCACACCAGCCAGGGCACGGTGATGTCTCTAATCAGCATGGTTCATCATGCTGCAAGTTGTCAGCGAGTAAGCCAGTCAGTTTCTACAAGACTGGAAAGTACATTCTCAAACTTTCCATCCTGTACAACCCTCTTTTTCACCCCTATCCAACTCCTGTTTACAATGTGCAGACATTATTGTTAGATGCCCACCCACCCACCCTGGAATTCTCCTTTCCTCCTCACCATCAACACAGCAAATATTAAAGAATGAAAAGTAAGTAATTCAGAGGTAATAACAGGAAAGAGGTGTTGGTTAATTCAGTTGCAACCTGAAGTTCCCACCAAATATAGCTACACGATTTGAATCATGTAATATCATGGTAACTTCAACTTCCCATTCATAAACATTGTCCTGGTCTAAAGCACTCAAAGCTCAATTATAAAAATAATTGTATTAAGCTCTTATTTGCACTGAGGTAAAGAACCTTTAGTGTATGCTACATTTCTATACAGTTCTCATAATAAATTATCAATGACCATAAGGTACAGTGCCAGAAATTTTTACAAAGGGGTCATTCTGAAAAGATCACTTGAAAGAAGGCTTCTGGTGAATAAACACGCTTACACACACACACATGTCTTTGATACTAAATAGCACTGAAAATTTAATTACTATCCACCCTTAATTCTACACATTCTGAAACTAGCAGAATACCTTAATTGCTGGGGCTTAAAGTCTACATATGTTAGGGTATAGACTAATCTAAAGTCAGAGGGTGTTTACAGAAGCCCCCCCCCACCCCCCCCATATATATATATTCAACATTACTTACCCACAGCCAGAGATCAGACTGGAAACTTAGGGCAAATCTGTGCTAGTAACTATACTTAGAAACAGCTCCCAGTTTCATCCTGTAAAGAACCACACTTGGCAACTGTTTCTAACACAGTTGGGAACTATCACAACTTTTCCCCAACTACTAGAAAATCTACAAATAAACTGAAGTCAAGGCTAGTATTTTAAATGCTTTTTAAAATTTGAATGTTTGACTTAAAGTTTAAGTATTTTACTTTAGGGATTCACTTAAAAGATTTTAAGGTGGAGTTTCCAGAAGTAAAGTCATTTTAAAAATCTGCTTTTTAAAAGCCTGACTTGTGATCAGATGTTTCTAATAGTGTTATATATACCTACAAGCTTTGAAAAATTATTCAAGAGACTGTTCTGTACTTCCATTAATGTACTGAGTTATTATTTATACACATACACACACGCACTTATGTACACACTTACGCTGAATTTTCACTGTAACAGAAACTATAGGGAATGTCTAAGACTGGTCAAGGAAGACTTATTTACACTGACTGAATAATCTTCAGAAACTAAATCTGATATAAAGAACTATACTAGAAACTCCAAAGAGGCTTCAGTTCAACAGAAGAAATTTAAACAAATTCATTCTAAATTGCCTTAAAATGTGTTCAACAAATACTTGTTCAATGAATAAAGAATAAATGAATGAAGGTGCCATGCACTGTATGGGGTGTGGTGAAACGGAACAACCAAACAGAATATTGTATCTGCCTTCCAAGAATTTGGGAGACAGACTGTCAACACACTACAATAGGGATAAGCAGAAGGTAATATGGGAACACATGAGAACATCTAAGCCAATCTTACATGACACTGGTATACGAGCAAAGGTTTGTTCAAGAAGGTCTAAGTTGAGATGGACAACAACTGGGACTGGAATAGGAGGAGTAACATGTGTGAAGATCTGAAGGTGCTCATCTCCAGCACAATCTCAAGGAACTGTTGTTCTGTATGGTTGAATCAGGTAGCAGGGGCCAGATTATAAAGGGTATGATAAACACTTTTAAAGAATTTAGATTTTATCTTAAAGGCCAAGGATAACCACTGAAGGGTTTTAAATGGAACAGTGACAGGTCTTGATTTGTATTTTAGGAAGATTACCTGAAACAGCTGAAAATGGATGGCACTGGTGGTGAGAGATGAGGTAGGATGGCACTTATATATTAATGAGAGAAAGATGGCTTGAATTATGGACAAATGAAGTAGATCTGAGGTATAGTCACAATATAAATTCATGAAACTTGGTGACAGAATGTATATGGCTGGGGGTGAAGAATAGGATGGAGCCAAGCATATGAATCCAATGGGTGATGGTGCCATGTATTAAGGCAGAACCTTTGTGGGCAAGACAGGGAGGAGGAGAGGAAATAAAAAGGTGAGTTCAGGTTTGGATTTAGAGTTTTCAGGTACCTCTGGACATTTAAGTGGAGATTCTCAAAATTAAATATATGGATCTCAAGCTCCAGTGAGTAATATGGATAGAAGCTAAAGAAGTGGAACATTCTGTCACTCTGAAAATACACTGTATTAGGTATGCATGGAGAGTCAGAAAATTAAGATTAGCTATCATAATTTACATATGGTACAATATTGATGTTTTATGGTAGATGTACCATCCAACTCAAGAAACAGCTATATAATGTAAAAAATTATCTATTGATGTCAAAATTTTCAATACTGCATATAAAAATGTCTGTAGGTCCCACAAATGACAGGAAGTCATAGCCCTAGCTTGATGAGAAAAGTAAAAGAAAACCAACTGACAACTACTAATTCAAAGATTAACATCCTTTGGGAATAGTTTAGCTTTATTTACATTCCTTCCTGCTACATATCACATTATCACAGATGTTCTCTTAGGACATCTTTTCCCCCACTGCTTTCAGAGAAAGGAAGAGTATAAAATAACCTTACCTCAAAATGGAACACTTTAAAATTGTTACAGTCTCGTATTTTTACCTCCAGTTTTGCTTTTTTTTTTTTTTTGTATTTTCTAGTGAGGAAATTCACAAAATAACAATCATTTTTTATTTATCAAAAATGAAAAAAAGTTACAGTTAGTAACTTTAATAAATTTTAAGTATTTTAAAGTTTGACTAAACAACAATGTAATCCAAACGTAGCAATACATCTAAAGTAGAAACTGATATTATCAGAGTATCAAGTGCATCAGTAATTCAAGATCAGAATAAACATGTGAAGTATCAACAATTAAGACAAACTTAATTCTAGGCTAATCTAAGATTCATGTAAGAGGCAGCAAAACAATTTTTAGGTCAAAGAACTCCAAGTATGATATTTTTATTTTTAACAAAAAGTAAATTGGATGTCTCAAAAAATTTTATTATATAATCAATACATATGATGATGATGATAGTAATTGGAATGCCAATAACACGACTACTATTCCTATTGCTACTAGTAATATACCTAACGACTGAAAACTTAAAGGTGCAAGCACTGTGTTTTAAGTGTTTTATGTATGTATTAACTCATTAAGCCCTTTAATCAATTCTATGAAGAACATATTATTCCTATTTTACAGGTGAAGAAACTAGGCAGAAAGGTTAAGCATCTTGCCAAAGGTCACATGGTATTAAGTAGCAGAAGCACCACACTCTTAACCACTGTGCTATCTGACTATAAAAGAGTATCATGAAATCATACATGTACAACTTGGAAAGTTATTTAAAGAATTAAAAAAAAAATCAAATCATACTTTTTCATGTTTTATTTTATTCAAAGTGTTAATGAGTTAACACTTTCTATAAAACCACCAAAAATTTGTTTAGATATTTTTGTATGATAAATAGTATTCCGACACTAAAGACGCAGAAAGCAGCAAAGTAAAAAGGAAGCTACTACCTAATAGCGCATGTTGGAGGCGACAACAGAAAAGAGAGCTGTCAAATTCCCTTAAAATCTTAAAGGAGCCCTAGCTGGTGTGGCTCAGTGGCTTGCGTGCTGGTCTGCAAACCAAAAGGTTGTTGGTTCCATTCCCAGTGAGGACACAAGCCTGGGTTGCGGGCCAGGCCCCCAGTTGGGGGGTGCGTGAGAAGCAACTGATGCATGTATCTCTCCCACGTTGTTCTCTCCCTCTCTTTTCATTCTCCCTTCCCCTCTCTTTAAAAATAAATAAAAACCTTTTAAAAACCTCAGAGAAGCGTTACCTTTGAAAATATAAGTACAATAAAGGATGACAGTAATATGTAGATCTGAAAACAGTGGTCTTCATTGTAGATCAATTATAGGAAGCCAAGTCTCCTCATCAAACTATGAAACAATAGTGAAGATAAAGAAATTTCCAAACTTGCAGAGATTTACAAAGTTATCTTCTATACAACCTTTCTTAGAAGGTCACTCAAAGACATATTTCAACAAAACTAGGGAGTACATGTATAGGGGAAGAAGTGGAATGGAGAAATTAATGAGATCATCACAGAAAAAAAAAAAACAAAGGGAAGAAATTCTGAGATAAAGGGTGTGAAGCAGGTCCACAGTTTGGAACAAAGCTCAAGAGGGCTATAGGAATATAATTTCCTGGAGGAAAAAAGGTCAACAGGTTATATACTGGAGAGCTTAGAAAGCCTTGATGGATAATAAAGACAATATGTGAAATGTATAAAAGAATCCACCAAAAACTATTTGAAATAATCTCTTTTGAGTTACCTAGAAATAATACTAGGTAGTAGAGAAACAGAATCTAGTACATACTTAGCTCTACAGAGAAAATATCTCCATATTCATGATATGAATACATTATTTTTCAACATCTAGACTGAACCTACATACAAATCACTGAAAAGCATTTCATTAACAATATAACTGTTATTAACCTTGATAATGAAAATGTAGAATTGAAATAGTTTAGTGATAAAAGGCAAGAACCATGGTATCCTCATCTTACAAAGGAGTGAGTCTATAGATGGTATTCATAGTTTAGGAAATATAAAATTAAGCTTTAAGTGCACATTTTTAAATTATATTGCGATGAGGTGGGTGGAACGAATGCTATAAGTAAACCACAAGAGCAGAAATCAAATAAACAATGTTTAAATTTGATAAGAAGTCAAAATAGACATCATACTATTTATGCACAGAAATTCATCTACTTGACTCAAAGTTCACTGCTCAGGATTGATTTATCTTCACTTTGCACACAATTTAATTAGGACATCAGATTTCCAAGTCTTCGTACTTAATTGTGCAGGTAAATATGTTATTTTAAGGTTATAAAATCAGTATATATAAATTGCCCCAGTCAACAAAGAACATGTCATTTGTTTGGAAGAAAAGACATACATGGCAATTAAGGAGCAAAACAGTATACATGCATGCATGCATGCATGCATGTATCTTGCCATGCTACAGTGCCAGATCATGTGAGACAAAGACTATGAACATAAAATGTTACCTCTGTAGTGCAAATAACATATAAAACTATAGAAAAGCAATAAAAATAAAGTAAATGTAGTTCTGAATCACAGGAGAAGATTTCATAGAATGGAGCTTGAAGATAAAAATACAACGAGTAGACTATAAAAGATGAAAAACTAGGTGTTCAGAAAAGAGAAAGGACATAAAAACCACAAAAAAGGTAAGGAGTCCCATGAATCTGTCTTATTTAGAAGCTTCCATGGGAAGATATAGGAGGCTAGAGAAGAAGTCTTCAGGAATTCACAGGTACTGAAGGAAAATATTTTTTAGACAAGGTATTTCTTATCACCAAAATTACAAGGAGTCAGCCTTGGCAGTTGCAAATACAAAAAACATAAGGCAGCTCTAGCAGACTTTTAAAATATGTTCATTATTTTTGTATGTTTTATAGGTAAAGAGAAAAAATATATATATATTTGAATCTACAAGTTTTACTGAAGTAAGTAAAATATTAAAGAACAGCAGATGGCGCCAAAATATTTTCCACCATTGCCTTGGGTCACGTAAATAATTAACTAAAACCAAAAGGAAAAAGTCATTAAATTAGAACTGAAGAGTATTTAAAAATTTACAAATTATCCAGGTTTTCATGTGGTAACCCAGAGTGATGTCAATAACAATGACTTAGAGCATGAATAACTACTGAAAAATACAGGGTTGCATTAAATACAAAAAACTACTGTAAGTACTTTTGGTTTCACTAAAAATTTAACTATACTTCTTACAAAAGAGTTTAGTCTAGAAAAATATTAATATCTACAAAATTAAAGGAATTGATATGTATATTTACATAATAAAATCTTAGTGGCTAACAAAATTAATCAGCAATATAGATAATTCTTTTCACAGAAATGTTTTCCCTTCTTGATTCTAAGATACATGTATAAGGGGGAACACTACCACAATAAAATATTCCCACTGATCTGAAGATCACCCAGAGTTCAAAATATTAAAATGTAAAATCTAGAAAAATTGGTTTGGAGAACAGCTTGTGTCAACATCAATGGTTCACTTAAAAAAAATCTATATAGTTTACTCTTTTAATTATACAGGCTTCAAGTGCACAATTTTATAAGTCATCTATAATGTTGTATTGTGTGTTCACCACCCCAAGTCTAGTCGCCTTCCACCACAATTTATCCCCCATACCTCCCTCTAGTTCCCTTTTCCTGAATCAATGAGGTTTTTTTTCTTTCTGCTTAATCCCTTCATCTTTTTTACCTAATCCTGCAACCCCCACCTGACTGCTGTCAGTCTGTTTTTTCTATGTCTGCTTTCTATTTTGTTTTAGTTTATTTGTTAGATTTCTCACATGAGTGAAATCATACAGTACTTGGGATTTCGCTGACTGGCTTATTTTACATAGCATTATGCTCTTCAGGTCCATCCATGTCTCAAAGGGTAAAATTACCTTCTTTTTTTTTAACAGCCAAGAAGTATTCTATTGTGTAAGTGTAACACAACCTTTTTTTTTTTTAAATCCACTGACCTACTAATAAACATCTAGGCTGCTTCCAAATCTTTCTTGGCCATTTTCAGTAACACTGCAATGAACATATATCCTTTCAAACTAGTCTGGGTTAGGTCAAGATTAAACTAGTTTGTACTGATTGAGGTGGCAGAGTAGGGTTAAAAATGGCAATATTCAGAAGTGACAGGTGCTAGATGATTTTACACAAGAGAAAAAAATTGTACATTTTCATAAGTTCATCAACAAATAGGACTTCAAGAAAGATTCTGGTTCAATCACTTGGATACAAACAGCTGGAGCTTTACTGGGTGTTTTCACAGCTACTTTTTCAAGATAGCTAAGATTTTTATACCCTTTTTAAGCAACAAAACAGAATTTTAGTTTTATTTATTTTTTTTAAAGACTTTATATATTATTTTTGGAGAGAGGAGCAGAGAGGGAGAGAGACATCAATAGATGGTTGCCTTTCACCTGCCTCCAGCTACGGACCTGGCTGGAGACCTGGCTTGCAACCTAGTTATGTGCCCTGGCTGGGAATCAAACCAGTGACCTTAGGGTTTGCAGGCTGGCAGCTTATCCACTATTCCACCAGCCAGGGCCATAATTTTAATTAATTAATTAATTAATTAAAAATTTTTTATTGTTGTTGTATTACATCCATCCCCTTTTTGCTCCCCTCTGTCCCCCTCCCCACCCGCCCATAATTTTAATTTTAATCTTCTAGTTGAAGATAGTTCTAAAGTATATTCTTAGCCTTTAAAAGACTATCCTTAAAATAATGTTACCTTTTTTTAAGACAATCATTAGGATCATGAAATTAATCTACTGTTTTGTATTATGGCAAGACCCTGAGGACTCATTTACCAGTACAAAGCTATTTTCTAGAATAACTAGTCCTAAACTGCTGGGTTTCTTATGTTACTCTTGCAGTTTAGATTTTCCCCTTTTCCTTCTTGCCGTCATGTTGTTAGCTGTCACTTCATCTAGGTGTCCATGAGCCTAACTATAGCCTTCTCTTTTCTCTGATAAACCAAGAAACAGTATGGTAGATACCTGTTTTTAAAAATAAGAGTAAACAGGCACCAAAAAGGGGCTTAGGAGATTTTTTCCAAGAATAAAGTACATGGGTTTTAGGATTATGTAATGCAGCTCGGAAGTCTTTATTGCTTCTGCTTCTTAGCATTAAGATAAATGACATTGCTATAAAGCTTTATTCTAAATAGTTAAAATGCTTTTTAACATTATGCTCTGAGTGTTTAAAATTCATTTGCCTGATAGCACACAACTAAAGGATCTCTAACAAATGCTATGACATTAGAAATTGGCTATATTTAACATGACTGGTTAATAAATTTTAATGACAATTATGAACCTAGGTTTTCAGTCCTTATCCTTAATTAACATTTATTTTACCCTGGAGCCTTAATTAACCAAGGTTAAGCAAAACTGCCCTCTTAAGCAGAAATCAAGAAGTTCAAAATAAAACAAACTGTCCTTTGTTCCATTGGAAAACAATTTCTTTTCTATTATTTTTTGAACTGGGAGGTAGAGCAGTGTTCAGACCTACTTGTGCACTGCATCACCAGTAGACTTTTGTAAAAACACATACATATCTCTGCTTTACTTCCTATGAAGTGGATGTTGTGATTGACTTTATAATGTCCACCCACCACATATGAATAATTTGGCTATTTATGGTAATTCCAGGCCCCCTCAAGGATAAGCAAGACTAAAATCAATTTGGCCCAAGGAGATGTAAGAAGCAGCCTGCTTTTCTGGCTTCTGAGTTAGTGAGGGATGTCCTTCTAGTACATACAAACAAATATAACTGTTGCATTATTTACCCTTATGCAGTCATCCTAGGCCTTTAAGGGGCATTAACTTGAGACAAAACTTCTTATCATGTGAGGTAAGTTTTCTAATTGTATAAGCCAGTTTGAGCCAGATTTAAGCTAGCCAACACCCAAAAGCATCTTGAATTTTGAAAAAGCTTCCACTGTTAATGATAGATACATGAAAGCTACTAGACTAGAAATAATCTAAAATTCAAAAGGAATTAAATGAACTTGAAAAAGAACAACAAAGTCCAAAGTGAGTAGAAAGAAGGAAATAATAAATATCAGAGCAGAAATAAATGAAATGGTTAAAAAAAAAAAACCAAAAGATTTCCAAGAGCTGGCTCTTTGAAAAGGTAAACAACACTGACAAACCTTTAACCAGACTGATCAAGAAAAAAACTGATTCCGAAATAACAACTGATACCAACGAAATAAAAAGGATTATAAGAAAATATTACAGCCCTGGCTGGTGGCACAGTGGATAAGGTGCCGGCCTGCGAACCCAAAGGTCACTGGTTAGATTCCCAGCCACGGTACATAATCAGGTTGCAAGCCAGGTCTCCAGCCAGCTCTATAGCTAGAGGCAGGTGAAAGGCAACTATACATTAATATCTCTCTCCCTCTCTCCCATCTCCTTTCTCTAAAATAATAAATAAAATCTTAAAAAAAATTATAAACAACTGTATGTGGCATAATGATGCTGTTTAACAACTATAACAAATTTAAAACTATTAGTTCAAAAGACTTATACAGGTAACCCCCCATATAACATGGCACTTCTAGAACATGGTTTGCTCTAACATGGTTCAAAAATTGGGGAAAACCTTCATACAACACAGCATCCCAGAACACAGTTTCACAATTAGAGAAATCCCTGAACAACACGGAGTGTAATAAGAGCTTTTAAGAGCAAAGTACCTCATTTGAAATTTAACAAAACTTCAAAAGGAAAACTCCCTTGGTTAATGGTGCTTAGTCGTGATGACGAAGAAAACATTATTTAATACATATTAATGTTATACTTTTGGTGAAAATTGCTTTAATAAAGATGTTTCTCTTAATTATAAAAATATAATAGTATATTAAAAAAATTTTTGGCACCTAACCTCCTTTTATGTACTAGGTGTTTGTTTTGTATAACACAGATTCACAGAACATGGCATTTTCCAGGAACCTATACAGGGGTTACCCGTATTAGCTTCAAATACAATGGTTTCACCCCTGCCTTCAAACTTGTTTCAATATAGAAAATAACACCAAAACCTTGTTGTTAAATTAGCTCAAAATGAAATTGTCTCAAGTTTAAAATGCTGCCTACCTTGTTAGTACCATAAGAAAACTAATGCGCTAATTATTAAATAATTCTTATACATTTTATCAAAAATAATCACTAGTTGATTTTATAGTTGGTTCTGCTTTAAGAAATAAAACATACTTAATTTCCACAAGTATTCTTAAATAGCTTATTTATTATTTTTATGTTACATTAAACTTAAATAAAGGCATTAGTTTAATAAACTGCTCAAAACAAAGGGTCCATAGACAGCTTTTAAGATATGAATTACTTTAAGTTATAACTTTATTTCAGAAGTCGCACACATTTTTTTCATTACACCTAGTATTCTGGGATCATGGCACAAAAATTTTCAATAGTACTGGCTAACTTTGAAGAAATATAGCATCTTCTACAATACTAGGGCATAAAGATAAACTTAAAGCTGAATTTAAAACTTCATTCTAGTTTTACAAACTGCTTTATGTGCTAGAATTTTACATTTATTTAAAAGTTGGCAATTTGGTCATGTTTACAAAGGCATGTGACTATGCTGAATTTTAGTTTTAAGACTACTACCCATCGTAACTGATAGTTAAACAGAAGCCACACTAAATAAATGTCCCTATTAAACATAAAAAAATCATTTTTAAGTACTGATATTTCATGAGAAGCCATATAAATATAGTGAAACAGAAAGAGATGACCTTTCTCTTTCTCATAATTAAAGGCAATTACAGTATTACTATTAAGTACCTAGATTTAATAAATCATTTATGTAATATATAAGTAATAGGGTCTTCTGTCAAGATGACTAGAAGTCCTTATAGAGGTTAGGTAAATCATTAACTCATACGACTTAAGGGAAACGACATGCATATTAATTAAATATTCTGGTCCACAAATAATGGAAGTAAAGAAAGAAAAGAGGCAAAGCCTTAGGTCCCCAAATGAAGCCACATGTACAAGGTCTGTCCCAAAAGTATTGAGCCAATGTCAATACAGTTAAAACAGTGTGCACAGCCGATACTTGTGGGGCAGGCCTCATGTTACTATTAATTACAATCCATTTACTATGCGAGACATGAATACTCTTTTCTCATTTATTTTGCTAACAATATTTTAAAGTAAAATATTAACCTAACACTTGCAGTTTGTGGTACATAAATAAGAGTTAAAAAAACCTATAAAGCCCTGGCTGGTGGCATAGTGGATAAGGTGCCGGCCTGCAAACCCAAAGGTTGCTGGTTCGATTCCCAGCCAGGGCACATAATCAGGTTGCAAGCCAGGTCTCCAGCCAGCTCTGTAGCTGGAGGCAGGTGAAAGGCAACCATACATTGATGTTTCTCTCCCTCTCTGCCTCTCTCTAAAAATAATAAATAAAATCTTAAAACAAACAAACAAAAAAACAACCTATAAATAAATCATTTGAAATAAAAATTGATTACATCACTGTGACACACATGGTTATATACCAAAATCAATTTACCTCTTCTGCTGACAGACTTTAGACTTTTAGTTGAGCAGATAACCATCTAGAATACAATCCAAACATTTCTCAGCTTCCCTTACTGCAGAGTTGGCCATTTGACTAGGTTTTGGCCAATGACATATAAGCAGAAGTGTCCTGGTATGACTTCAGGGATAGGCTCAAAAGGGAAGGAAGAGAGCCCTTCTTTACCCCTTCCGATTCCTGCTAAGTATAATGTTGGAACAGGAGCAAATATTTGAACCATAAAATGAAAAGTCATGTGTTTAAGGACAGTGGAGTAACAGAATAGGATAAAAGAGCCTAGGTTCCTAATGTCATACATAGTAGAGCCTTCAAATTAACCTCATATGCTCACCTCTAGACTTTTATCACAACAGACAAAAGTAAATTACAACCTTTTAAAATAACTGTTGCTTTAGGCTTTCTGTCACTCTGACTAATCTAATTTTAATTAACAATCACACAGAATAAAAACTTCTCTATATGTGTGTAAGAATCTTAAATACTTTTAAGACATTAGTGGAAAAAACATGGGGTATCAGAGCCAACAGAATTTGTTCAAATTCTGGCAGATTACTTTGCCTTGCTCTCGACAGCTTAAAATGGCAGAAAAATATCTTCTTCTTAGAATTATAATAGGGATTAGGTACAATAAAGGGGGGAAATGAGGAAGTAAATGTCAGCAAAGAGAGCTAAGAAAAGTATTGGCTGGGAAAAGGAAATCAAAATGGTATTTTAGGAACTTCTGGTCAAGATGGCTGCATAGGCAGACATGGCTTGCCTCTTTTATAATAACATCAAAATCACAACTAAAATACAGAACCGTCAGAAATTGAGTTGAATGGAACTCTGGCAACTATGTAATTAAAGAAACCATATCCAGAGATGTGGAAGGGTCTCTCCCCACCTGTGGTGAATAAAAATTCAGGAGAGAGATCTTGGGATCAAGGAGCTGCAGGGCCACACCAGGTCCCCTAGCCCAGGGTTCCAGTGCTAGGAAGGTAAGTCCCCACAACTTCTGGAGCCCAAAGCAATTCCTCTTAAAGAACCCACACATGAATTCACTTATTCAGACTCACTCCCTCTGAGCTCCAGCACCAGGGCAGCAGCTTGAGGGGCACCAGTGGTGTGCAGGGGGAAGCTAAGGTGAGCAGAGGCCATTGACCCTGTGCTAAACCCTCCCCCAACAAAGGCAGCAAGCTGGTGCCTTATATGCGACTCCATCAATAGTTGCTCCGCCTTGGAGGTGACCAGAGACTCTGCCCTACCCAACAAATGGGCCCATTCAAGCTGCTTTTCCATTTGAATGGCCAGTCTTGGCTCATGATGCACAACTTCCTAATCCTCTCAAACAAGCAACAGTGGGTGTCAGTGAGCTCCAGGCGCTACACTAGAAGCAGCCAGCCTAGATTCATAGCTTGGCTTTGTTGGGAATCTCCAAGCCCAGCACAGGTAGTAGCCATCTCGGATTGGTTTACAGCTCAGGCAGAGTGGCCCCAGGCACAACACATGGGACTGACCTTGGCCTGTACAACATGGGAAACCCAGTGGACAGCTACAGATCACAGTGAAGCACCACCACTCTGCCCCTGCACAGCTGATCCTCCAGGAAGGCAGAGGTTGGTGGTCAGTGGATATAATTGATCCTTGCAGCTGACTGGCCTGGGTGAATCCCTTCCATTGATCTGCCAAGAGCAACCAAGGCTCACCTACAAGAGGAGGGTGTATTCAGCCCACACAAAGAGCACACCTCGAGTACCCAGCATGGATGATAGGGGAAGCTGTGCTAGTGGACCCTAGAGGACATCCCCTACACTAGGCCACACTACGAAGACACAGAGTCAAAGCAACTCTACCTACAAACATAGGGAGGCTACCAAAACGAGGACAAACATGGCCCAAATGAAGAATAGTCAAAACTTCCAAAAAAGAGCTAAATGCCATGGAGATTTGCACTCTATCAGATGCAGAGCTCAAAACACTGGTTGTAAAATGTTCAAGGAACTTAGTACCTCAACAGTCCAAAGCAATGGGTTAGTATTAGTAGCCTCTGGGACAACTTCAAGAGGTCCAACATTCATATTATAGGGGTGGTGCCAGAAAGAGAAGAGAAGGAACAAGAAATCAGAAATCTGTCTGAAAAAGAAAACAACCCCCCCTCCAAAAAACAAACAAACAAAAACAACTTCCCTAATTTGGTGAAGGAAATAGACATGCAAGCCCAGAAAGCACAGAGAGTTCCAAACAAGATGGACACAAAGAGGACCACTCCAAGACAACATAATTAAAATGCCAAAGGTTAAAGATAAGAGAATCTTAAAAGCAGCAAGAGAAAAAAAGTTACGTACAGGGGAGTTCCCATAAGGCTGTCAGTTGATTTTTCAAAAGAAACTTTGCAGGCTAGAAGGGATTGGGAAGAAATATTCAAAGTCATGAAAAGTAGAAACCTACAGCCAAGATTGTTCTGCCCAGAAAAGCTATTATTTAGAATTGAAGGTCTGAAAAACAGCTTCCCAGATAAGAAACAACTAAAGGAGTTCATCATTACTAAATCACTATTATATGAAATGTTAAAGGGACTTATTCAAGAAAAAGAACAAGATCAAAACTATGAACACCACCAAAAAAAAAAAAAAATAGCAGAAAATAAAAACCTATCAACAATTAAATTTAAAACAAAACAAAACATAACTAAGCAAATAAGAACAGAGAAAAGAATCATGAATACAAAGAGCATTTTACTGTTGCCAGATTGGGTGTGTGTGGGGGAATGGGTAAAGAGGTGAGGGGATTAAGAAGTACAAATAGGTAGCTACAGAAAACGCAGGGGGATCTTAAGTCCAATATAGGAAATGGAGCAGCTAAAGAACTTGTATGTATGACCCAAGGATATGAACAATAGTGTGGGGATTGTTTGAGGAAGTGTGGAGCACTGGGTGGAGGGAGGGGGAAAGGGAGAAAAAGCAGAACAACTCTAATAATCAGTAAAGTATAATTTAAAATGGTATTTTAAAACATAAAAATAATGTACATATAGGTTGGCCAAAATGTTCATTTAGCTTTCTCCATACGACGGCTTTAGTAGTGTTTAGCTGTCTTTAACTTCATTCAAAATACTTTTGTTAGAATTTATTGTGAAAGCTGTTATATCAGCATGCATTAAAAAAAAAAAATCAAAATTGGTGAATTTTTGTGAAGCCATTTTAATACTGTGATGGAAGAAAACAACATTTTCAGAGTAGTATGCTTTATTATTTCAAGAAAGGTAAAAATACAACCAAAAAACACACACACACAAATTTGTGCAGTGTATGGAGAGGATCTGTGACTGACCAAACATGTCAAAAGTGGTTTGGGAAATTTCTTGGTACTACTGACATTTTGGCCAAATAATTCTTTGCTGTGGGGCTGTCATCCACTGGAAGATAACAGAACCTACTAAAAAATGCTCAAATTAATCAAGTTTTGGTGAAAATGAAAAATGTGTCTTTATTTTACAGAACTAAATGAACTTTTTTGCCAACCTAAGAGTAGGTAATTCAAACACATTCTTTATTTCATCTTTTATGATGTAGCATCTATATAATAAGAGTACTGTATTACATGATATCTAAGGGTTCTTTTGCATCTAAGATTACCTCACAAAATTGTGATATGTCACAAATATCTATTACCTATCTAGCAAGGCTGTTTGAAACTTTCAGTTCCAAGCAACTTGAGAAAAAACAAACACAACACAAACCCCATTAATAACAAGCAGAGCCTAAAAACAATCTTCTACTAGCTTGCAAGTTACATGGTTTAACATAGCTGCCTTTAATTAATTAATTACTAATTTATTGGTACATTGTATTATCAGTCAGATAGGCTAGGTTAAACTGCAGCAATGAACTATTCAAAAATCTAGCTTAGTCCTGGCCAGCTAGTTTAGTTGGCTAGTGTTAAATCCCATGTGCCAAAAAGACTGCAGGTCTGATTCCTGGTCAGGGCACATACCTAGATTGTGCGTTCAATCCTAGGACGGGATGTGTTCGATGTTTGATGTTTCTTTCGCTCTCTCGCTCTCTCTCTCCACCCACCCTTTCCTTTCTCTCTAAAATGAACATATCCTTGGGTGAGGATTAAAAAAAGTATTTTTAAATCTCTAGCTTCAAACAACAGAGTTATTTCTTGCACACTTTGCTAGTCTATCGCGGGTTGGTGAAGAGCTCTGCTCTGTAAAATTATTATCTGGAATTCAGACTTACTGAGCAACTACTCTCTGAAATACTGTTAGTGACAGCAGTATAGAAGGTCTCATACTGGCAATTAAATGATTGGCTTGAAAGTGACACTCATTTCCATTACAGCTGAAACTGTAAATACGGCCCAGTGACAGAGTAGAGTGGGGTCAGGAAGTACCACATGAAGAGCCACCTGCCCACCCTAACAACACAGAAAGACATTAAATACACTTTTTAGTGACGCATTTGAGAAATCATTAGTTCTAATAGTCATATTGTCGCTTAACAAAATTAGGACCTTAAAAAACTTCATTGAATTCATCAACATTCTTCTTATAGAAAGTACTAAACTGCAGGGCACACATATTAAATGCTTTAAATCAGTAGAATACATTTCTCTCTCCATTATATAATACACACACACACACACAAATATCTGTACCTACATAAAGATATAGATACATACATAAACATATTCTCCTAAAGACACACTATAGATCAGGGAAAGAGAGATAGCAATGCTAGCCCAAATTCAGGGATTTTTTAAAAAATAAATATTTTATTAATTTTTAGAGAGAGGGGAAGGGAGAAAGGCAGAGAGGGAGAGAGACATCAACGTATGGTTGCCTTTCACCTGCCTCTAGCTACGAAACTGGCTGGAGACTTGGCTTGCAACCTGGTCAAGTGCCCTGGATGGGAATCCAACCAGAAACCTTTGGGTTCACAGGCCAGTCTCTTAATCATTGTGTCACCAACCAGGGCAAATTCAGGGATTAAAAAAAAATAGTAACATTTTGTTTATTCCAGTGTTATTTCCCATGCCAGAAACAGTTAGAAACAACAATTTTAAAAACACTTTGTATATTGCCAGTAAGTTAGCAAGGGTCACATTGTTAAATGCTGACTAAGGTCATAGATAAAGAAAGTGAGAGAAGTGAAATAGTAAGAAATGGTGGAGGATGTAGAGAACTGCAGTTTATAGCTCATGCAATACTTATCCAATGCTAAACCCTGGTCAAGTGTCGGAATTCAAGCCAGTGTTACCAGATGTTGTGAAATGTTAAAGGAACCTGGGAATCAAGATTATATGAAATTTCACATTTAAAGTGTTAGGAACCAACTGAATTTATTTTTTACAAACACTGTGCAGATTGAAATATTCTATTGATCAGATCAATCTACTGGCTATAAATCTGAAACCTTGGGTTGGGTAAAGTCAAAACCTTTTGGGCACACATCTTTTGGGAAGCTGCCCAATTTTTGACTGTTGTCTCAGAGGCATCTTAGAAAAATACACCCTTTTTTTAAAAGGGGGATGGAGAGAAAAATACTGAGGTCAAAAGGAGTCTGACAGAATAGAACTAAAATACTTAATACAATTCTGCTTTTAAAGTTATTTAAAATAATATTAATATAAAAGGATACTATGAGAAAAAAATTTAGCAGAAGCTAAAAACAAAAGCTATTTGATATCCAAATAGCTCTCCCAAGACCCAATGAAAAAGCCCTGGCTATTGGCACAGTGGATAAGGTGACAGCCAGGTCTGTAGCTGGAGGCAAGTGAAAAGCAACCATACATTGATGTCTCTCTCCCTCTCTGCCTCTCTCCCTTCCCCTCTCTAAAAATGATAATAAAATCTTAAAAAGATTCAATGAAAGAGTTTAGATTTTTCTTAAGTTTGTCCTTCAAATACAGTGCTATACTATGGAACCCTAATAGGCATGGCTAAGGATTTAAATTTTTTAATTTATTTATTTTTAGAGGGAGGGGAAGGGAGGGAGAAAGAGGGAGAGAAAAATATCAATGTGTGGTTGCCTCTGTTATGCTCCGAACTTTGGAAGATGGCTCATACCTGAGCCATGTGCCCTGATGGGAACTGAACTGGTGACCCTTTGATTCACAAGCCGGTGTTCAATCCACTGAACCACATCAATTAGGGCTATATTTACTTTTATTGCTTCTTTCGTCTTAAGCTTTATTCTTTTGTACTCTAGCTCCAGGAGTGGAAGATTTAGTCAGTTTATATTCAATCTTTTAAAAATCAGTATTTTTAAGGCATCAGCTATCTGTTCACCACAAAACTTGCATCCGATTAAATTCTGACATGTAGTGTTTATATGTTAAAGGATTCTAAGCATGTTGTAATTTCTTAAGTGATTTTCTCTAATAAGGTATCTACATAGTTTTCAAATTAATTAAAAAGCCCAGTAGTTGTTGATTTCTCAGTTAGCTGAAGTCCAAGAATATACTCTAAATGATCATGAAATCTGAAATTTCCCAGTGATTTGATACAAACTTAACTTTTGTTAACTTGCACTTTGCATGCTTGAACATATTATTTTTCTTCATATATTTAAAGGGTATTATATTATTTCACTTCACATATGGTTGACAGTGTGCCTATGCAATGAATTCTAAGTTAAAAATAATTTTCCCCATAAATGTGAAGACACTGCTCAAGTGTCTCTTTCAGCTTTGTTTTTGAAAAGTTCAATGACATTCTGACTCCATTTATTGGTATGGCTCCCCAACTCCCTTAAAACCTTTTAGGATTTTCTCTTTAGCCCTGATGTCCTAAAATTTCATCATATCCACAATGTACATCTGTATCATTTACTATCATGTTCAGTGGATCTTCCTAATTTGCAAATTCATGGCCTTTAGTTTTGAGAAATTTTCTTGAAATGCTTGTTTAAATTACACCCCCTTCCTTTTATTTTTCTGGAACTCCTTGCATTTGAGAGCTGCACCTCCCAGACAATTTTTCTCTACCTCTCTTACCCATATTCCGTATTATTTGGGTCTTTTGATTCTAGTTTCTGGGAAACCTCCTCAACTTTAACTATTCTGTCTGTCATCTTGTTATATTTATCACAAAACAAGTACTAGTTCTTACACAAGGTTTGATGAAGAATCTTGATCATCTTTCTCTTTCACAAGATACCACACTAGTCCATTGTATTGATTGGACCTCATGAGCTAGTAACAGTAACAATAGCTACTACTCTAGACTTATTGGTAAAGTATGTATTGCCAGAAAATAGGAAATAAATTCGACAAAAATTTAGCTGTGTTTTAACTTCAGTGAAATTTCTATGGAGTTCAGTGGTATGGGGTATACTTTCTGAGGTGAAAGGTTAAGTTTTTGTATCTGGACCCTCTTATAATTAAATAAACAAACACAGACACATACTTACACTCATGCCTAGCTGGCCTCTTGGGATTTTAGAGGCAACATATTGCTTATTTGGGTGTGTTACTCTGGTTCATTTACTGAATAACCTAAAAAGCTGCTAATAGGACCTCAAACAAGTGCAGGCTTTGCAACAGGTCCAATCTACTGTGTAAGCTGCTCTGACATGGGCCATATAATGGTGCTTGAAGTAGCAGGCAGTGATACTGTCTGGAACCTTTCGCAGGCTCTTATAGGAGAATTGCAGCATAGGCCTATAGGCATTTGGTTGAAACCCTGACTTCCTTTGTAGATAACTTCTCGTTTTAAAAAATAGCCATTGGCCTGCTACTGGGCCTTAATGGAGACTGAAGGCTTAAACCATGGGTCCATCAGGGCTACCGTGCAACCTGAGTTGATCATAAATTGGGTGTTATCTGACACACCAAGGTATAAAGTTGGGTGGGTACAGCAGCATTCTATCATCAAATGGAAATGGTATGTATTAGCTTGGTTCCAATCAAGTCCTGAAGATACAAGTAAGTTACATGAAGATGTAGCCCAAATGTCCATGGTCCTTATCCCTGTCACATTACCTTTTCTTTCCCAGCCTGCACCTATAGCCTCATGGGTGGGTCCCAACAATCACATGACAGAGGAAGAGAAAACTCAGTTCTGGTTTACAGATGGTTCTGCATAATACGCAGACACCATCTGAGAGTGGACAACTGTAGCACTACAGCCTCCTTCTGAGACATCCATGAAGGACAGTAGTGAAGAAAAACTTCCCTGTGGACATAACTTCAAGCAGTGCACAAGGTTGTTTATTCTGTTTGAAAGGAGAAATTGTCAGACTTGTAATTATATATCAATTCATCAGCTGTGGTAAATAGTTTGACTAGATCAGCAATTTTCAGCTGGGTGTGCTGCAGCAAGCCCACCAATGTGCTCCAAGAATTTTGAAAACGTGCAATACCTATTTAGTCAGGGGCATGGACCTCCCTTAGATTGTCAAAAAAAAAAAAAAAAGAGACAACAGCTAACACAACAATAGCTGTCCAGTGTGAATGAATCAAAAGTATACCTATTTTGTTGTCACCTGGGCAAACAAATATTTTTTGGTGTGTTGCAGAATTTTAGTAATTAGTTTATATGTTCCATGAGATGAAAAAGTTTGAAAATCGTTAGGCTAGATGGTCAGGGACTTGTAAGGCACATAATTGCAAAATTGGTGACAGGGAAGCTTGGGAAACAATATGCAGAAAGACCTCTCTGAATTAGTGAAAGACATTATGATATACGTCCCACCGCATTGCCCACCAAAGAGTGACCTCAGCAGAGAAAGATGTGAGTAATCAAATGGACAGGATGACTGTTCTGTGGGTTTCCTTTTCCCAGCCATCTCTGTCATGGCCCAATTGGCTCGTAAACAAAGTGGTTACGGTGTAAGAATGGAGGTTATACATGGGTTCAGCAGCATGGACTTACACTTACCCAAAGCCAGCTTGGCTACAGCCATTATTAATTGCCCAATCTGCTAGTAGTAGAACAGGCCAACACAAAAGCCCCTATATGGCACCATTACCCAGGGTTATCAGCCTGGCAGCAGGCTGACTCCATTGGACCTGCTTTCATCATGTAAGGGGCAGCAGTTGTTCTTAATAAAATCTACTTACCATGGGTATGAATCTGCCTTCCCTGAATGCAATGCTTCTGCCAGAACTGCCATCCATGGACTTTTGGAATGCCTTATCTACCCTCAGAGTGTCCATAGAGCATTACTTTTGATCAAGGGAATTCACTGAAGTGCAGAAATGGGCCCATGTTCATGGAATTTATTGGTTGTACCATGTGCCCTACTGTCCTGAAGCAGTTCGCTTGACAGACTGGTGGGATGGCCTTTTAAGACTCAGTCACAGCAACACCTAGGTGGCAAAACCTTACAGGGCTGGGACAAAGTTCTCCAGGTGTCTGGCTGTACATGCTCTGAATAAGCAGTCGATATATGGTGTTGTTTCTCCCATGGCAGGATTCACAAATCCAGGAATCATGGAATGGAAATACCAAGTGACAGCCCTCACTATTAACCCTAGTGATCCACTAGCAAAATTTTAAAAACTTTATTTGCTTCCTGTCCCCATGACCCTATGCTCTATTGGCCTTGAGGTCTTAGTTCCAAAGGAAGGCATGCATCTATAAGGAGACATAACAATGATTCCACTAAATAGAAAGTTAAAACTGCCACCTGGACATTTTGGACTCTTTATGACTCTTGAGTCAACAGGTAAGAAAGGGAGGTACTACTGTGCTGCTAGCATGACTGAACGAAGGGGAAGTTGGACTGTCACTACACAATGAAGATAAAGAGTATATCCAAAATACACAAGACCCCAAGGGCATCTCTTAAATATTACCATGACCTTGTATTATATTAAAATTATTGAAAAATTACAAGAACCTAATTCAAGGAAGTCTACTTAATGACCCAGACCCTTCAGGATGAAAGTCTGGGTCACTATACCAAGTAAAGAACCATGACCAGCTAGCTGAGTTGCTTACTGAAGGCAAAGGTAATGCAGAATGGGTAGTGGATGCAAGTAGCTATAAATAATTATAAATACCAGGTATGACCATGTGACCAGTTATAGAAATCAGAACAGTAACTGGCATGAGTATTTCTTATGTTGTTATGAATATGTCTCCATTACATAAATATTTTTCTTCCCTTTCTTCTCCTCTTATCATTTAACATAAGATGTACTGACTTCATATCATAGTACATAAACTATACAGAAAAGTAAAATCACAATAGTTAAGTTATTGGGGTACCAAGAAGAGCAATCATCTAAGGACTATGCATCCTCTTCAGGGAAAAGAGTTTGTATGTTTTGATAGTTGTATCATGTTAAGTGGAAGCATAACCCTCTTATTTTCTTTATTTGGGGACTAAAAATGATTTAAGGAGATGTTTATGGTGTCAGTTTGACAAGAGGTGAACTTGTAATGGCAGAGATTGGTGTGATATAGCTGCAAACCAAGCAATGCCAAGGATTAACAAGCTACCAACATAATCTAGGAATAAGGAAAGGAAGGATTCTATCCAGAGTCTCAGGGGGTGTATGGCCCCACTCATTGATTTTGAACTTCTAGCCTCCAGGAAGTGTTAGTGAATGAATTTGTTGTTTTAAGCCATTCAGTTTAGTACTTGGCTACAGTAGTCCTATAAAACTAAAACAATGTACACTCACAAATTATACTTATCTAGCCTCAGACTGGCATATAGAACACCTACATTGCTTTCATGTTCCTTATGCTACAAATAATATACTGCAATGAACATCTACGTACACATCCCCTATGAAATTCTTACAAAAAGCTTGAGATATATGTCTAGAAACAAAGTTACTGGGTCATAAGGTATTCATATTTTTAATTTAAGTACCACTAAACTGAGATTCAGAATGACTGCAGAGTGTATACTCCTCTAACACTTGGAATTATTCAGTGTAGTAGTTCTACAAAGTCCACAAATTCTTTAATACTTCTCCCTTCATAAGTGAAGCATTTACCCCTCCCCTTAACTTTGGCTGCACTTAGTGACTTGACTCTACTGAATAGAAAGTGCAATATGCAGTATCTGAAGAAGAGAAGTAAAAGGCACAATGACTTCCTGTTTGGCCCCCCTTGGATATTTGCTGTAGGGGAAGCCAGATGCCACTTGTCTTATTCAGCTTAGGCTGCTGTAAGAAAATACTATAAACTGAGTGGCTTAATCAACAACAGAAACTTATTTCTCACAGTTCTGTAGACTGCAGTCCAAGATTATAATGCCAGCATGATCGGTCCCAGTTAAGGGCCCTCTCCTAGATTGCAGATGGCTGACTTTTTCTTATATCATTACAAGGAAGAACACGGTGAACTAATTCTCTGGCCTCTTCTTCTAAGGAAACTAATCCCACTCATGAAAGCTCCACTCTTGTCACCTAATCACCTTCCAAAGGCCCCATTTCCAAATACTATCACATTGGGGATTACAGTTCAACAATATACTTTCAACATATAAACTTGGGGAAAGAGGAGGGAATCACAACATTCAGTACATAACTCCATGTGATTAGAAGTAGCCTTACGAACCCCATTCAAGCAGCCCTGTGGATAGGCCCATGAAGTAGAAAACTAAGACCTTCTGCCACTCACCATCAAGAAACTGAGTAAGTCCTGCTATTAATAGCTATCTGAGAACACAATCTTAGAAAGCAGATATTCCGGCCCCAGTCAAACCTTCAAACGACTGCAGCCCTGGCCGACAACTTGACGGCAACCTCATGAGAGGCCTTGAGGTAGAACCACCAAATTAAACTGCTACCAGATTCCTGATCTTCAGCATCTGTGAGCTAGTAAATGTTTAAGATGCAGCAGGTAATAAAACAAGAACACAAAAAGTGTTAGTGTCAATAAGGAAACCATTATGTCTATTTAGACAGGTTAGTGTTTCTTCACTTTGAGTGTACCTCTTATATAGCAGTTAACTGTTTTTTTAAAAAATAAGTTATTACAACTGTTAAACACTAATATTTAATTGTAATTAAATATAAATTAACTACATTAGTATTTTTTTTGTTTATATTTATTCTGCTTTTTATTTCCCACACTTCCCTTTCCCGACCTTTTCTCATACTTTTAATCCTTAATGTACCACTTACCATCTGAATGCAATAGACTGTTTCTTTTTTTAAAAACATATTTTATTTATTATGTTTCAGAGAAGAAGGGAGAGAGGCAGAGAGGGAGAGAAACATCATTGTATGGTTGCCTTTCACCTGCTTCCAGCTACAGGTGTTGCTGGAGAGCTGGCTTGCAACCTGGTTATGTTGCCCTGGCTGGGAATAGAACCATTGACCTTTGGGTTCACAGGTTGGTGCCTTATTCACTGTGCCACCAGCCAGGGCTCGCAATAGACTGCTTCTTTAAAATAAATTTCCAGGTCATTTTACAAATTATTTATAGCAGATTGAAGAAAGTGTAAGACAACTTTATTAGAAATTTTAGTAAGAACATAGTAAACCTCTATGTTCTACGTAATTTTTTACAGACACACATTAAGAGGAAAGAACAATGTCACAGGGCCTGTCTTCAGCAACAGGGGATGGTCTTGGTTTGTGAGGCAAAACAGTCCTGTTGAATGACTAATGGGAGAATACCATTGTTCTTTTCTGCCTTTCATTATAAATAGATTATGTGTTCACCAATTCTCAAGTTTCAGAAAATTCATACAAGATCTGATTATCTCAAGTCTCATAGTCTGAGATTTAATATACATGATCAATTTTGGTATCTATGATCAACTTCACTATCATATTTAGAGTATTAAGAGGTGATACTTAACAAAACTTTTTGCAAAGATGAAAATGTTCTGTAAGAAAGCCATAGTGAAATGAGGCTAACAGTTAAATTCTCTCTATATAAACATGTCATGTCACACATGGTTAGTGTGACAGAGGAATTTAAATTTAAATTCCATTAATTCATTTTAATTAATTTAAATATAAATAGTCACAAGTGGTAAGTGGCCTACCATATTGGACAGTTCAGGTCTACAGTGCTAATTTTCTATGCATTTATTTTCTGATCTATATGTCTTTTATCCTCTTTTATACCATTTCAAAGAAGGATGCATTACTTGAGAAATGAACTTTAAAAACTGAAAAATCATTATTTCACTATTGCATCTTTCTTCTAGGATAGTCCATAATTCTTGCTTAATTTTTTTTTAAGCATAATAGGAAATAATTAGTGGTAATGATAAAATTCCTAAAATTAAATATAAAAATATTTGAAGATATGGGAAATGTAAGATCACTAAGACCCCATAATGCATCTTTAAGATTTATAAAAGGGGTCTGATGGACTCACATGGCAAAAGAAAATAATTTTTTAAAAATCAGTACAATTTTCTGTTCTTTGAGGATCTCTAAGAAAGAATAAGTAAAAATATCAACCCTTACAAGTAATTAGAACTGCTGAAAAAGAAAAACAAAAAATTAAAATCAGTCCAACTGATCATGATGGTATACTGAGGGCTAAGTTTTCTTCATTTTCTAAATTTTAGTTCTGCTATCCTGGACGCCACTAATACTATTTCTGTTCTTTTCATGGTTACCCTTCAACTTTAAAAAGAAATTAAAGTAGCACCACCAAACATTCGATGAGTGCTTACACACATTGAGTTAGTGTTCTAATGGCTTTGCATGCATTTCACATAATCCTCACAACACTACGAGGAGGTGTTACGGTCATCTCTATTTATAGATAAGGAAATTAAGGTAAAAGAAGGTGAAATAACTGTCATGTTATATAACTAGTAAGGGCTAAACTAGGAGTCCATCTAAGTAGTCTGACTGCAGAGCCAATAAGTTTTTAAAAAGTATTTTTGTAAGGTGCCCTAAAGTTAGTCAGTATCTCTGTATTCACTTTTTGCCAACAATACAGAATTCTTGACTCAATGTAATCATTCCCTTTTTTCCAACTTTCTTTTTATTCTCTAACATTCTACTTCTATCTTTAAAAATATTATAGATCCCTGGCTGGTGTGGCTCAGTGGATTTAGTAATGGCCTGCGAACCAAAGGATCTGTTTCACGGATCCATGTTCTGATGGCTGGTGCTGTTTTATGTCTTAAATGGTTACATCTTAATATCTGGCATGGCTAGTTCATCCTTAGTCCTCTTTTATTTTTTATTGGTTTTCTTAGCTATTTTAATTTTTTCCTTATTAACTTTGGAATTAGTATTTTTTTTAACATTTTATTATTTTTAGAGAAGAGGGGAAGGGAGGGAGGCCAAGAGGGAGAGAAACATCAATGTATGGTTGCCTTTCACCTGCCTCCAGCTACAGACCTGTCTGGAGGCCTGGCTTGCAACCTGGTATGTGCCCTGACTAGGGAATCGAACCAGCAACCTTTGGGTTCACAGGCTGGTGCCTATCTACTGAGCCATCAGCCAGGGTTATTTTTTTATTTTTTAAAGATTTTCTATATTGATTTTAGAGAGAGGAGAAGGGAAGGAGGAAGAGTGGGAGAGAAATATCAATGTATGGTTGCCTTTTTCATGACTCCAGCTAAGGACCTGGTTGGAGACCTGGCTTGCAACCCAGGCATATACCCTGACTGGAAATCAAACCTGTGACCTTTTCTTTGGTTGGCAGGCTAGCGCTAATAGGTCTAGTTTTAAAATTAATTTGTAAATTACCTCAATAAGAACTGTTACAATGTTATTTATATCCAGAAACATGGTATGGCTTCTCATTTGTTCAAAGTTTGTTTTATGTCTTGCAATTAAATATTTTCTACTACTGATGTTTCAATTTTTCCTCATACTTTCTGTAAATTTCTGCTTGGCCTACATTGCTGCTATTAATATACAGATATTTATAACTGTTGAACTTTCATCATGTTCTTTAAGAAATAAGTGCCCATCTTTACCTATTGCTTTTTTAAAAAAAATTTATTATTTTTAGAGCGAGGGAAGGGAGGGAGGCAGAGAGGGAGAGAGACATACATTGCTATAATCAATATATGGTTGCCTTTCACCTGCCTCCAGCTACAGGCCTGACTGGAGACCTGGCTTGCAACCTGGTTATATGCCCTGCCAGGGAATCAAACCAGTGTGACCTTTGGGCTCGCAGGCCGGTGCCTTATCCACTGTGCCACCAGCCAGGGCCTACCTATTGCTTTTTAGTGTGAACTCCACCTAATAATACATTGTACATTAAGATCATGATATCCTAAATTCTGTTCACTTGGCCCATCTTTTAAAATGTTAATTCTTCACAATCATTATGTTGTAGATGTATACCCTACATAAACCTTGAACCTATTCTGCAGATCTTTTTTCTTTTAAAGGTGAGTTAAGTCTTTATTTTTCAATATGAAAGATATGTTTGGTCTTAGTACTGTCATGTTTCACTATATGTGTGGCTGTCAATATTCTTTTACAAGAATAGAGAGAAAGTAAGAAAATCTTACTTTCTTTTACAAGAAAGTAAGATACTTTCTTTTTGATAGATTTATAGTTCTTTCAATATTTAGTAAAGCTTATATTTTTGTTCTAGTGGTTACCCTTATAATTATAACTTAATAGAATTCCCCTAGATTTCCACCTCTTCAGATAACTATTAGTTCCTTATTATGAACAAAGTAAAAATTAGCATTTCCTCTTCTTCTCCCAACCCAATTTAATCAATAGTGTTATCTTTAGGGCTTCCTTTGGAGTATTAAATATGTTTATACTTCTATTACTTGGTTTGTGATCTTTACATATCATTTTTTTAAAAGATTTTATTTCATTATTTTCAGAAAGAGGGGAAGGGAGAGAGGCAGAGAGGGAGAGAGACATCAATGTATGGTTGTGTTTCACCTGCCTCCAGCTATGGACCTGGCTGGAGACCTGGCTTGCATCCTGGTTATGTGCCCTGGCTGGGGAATCGAACCTGCGACCTTTGGGTTTGCAGGCCGACACCTTATCCACTGTGCTACCAGCCAGGACTTTTACATATCCTTTTAAAAAAAAACATTTTATTCATTATTTTTAGATGGAAGGACAGGGAGGGAGAAAGAAACACAGAGAAGCATCAATGTATGGTTGCCTTTCACCTGCCTCCAGCCGGGGACCTGACTTGCAACCTGGCTTGCAACCTGGTTATGTGCCCTGACTGGGACTTCAACCAGCAACCTTTGGATTCGCAGGCAGGTGCCTATCCACTGAGCCACACCAGCCAGGGTGATCTTTACACATCTTTTGACTACTGGTAATTGCTATAAACTTCCACCTCTCAAATTTTATTAGGTTTTTATCACTTCTACATTGCCAGGTCTATAACATTATGTTCTATAATGATCTCTTCATTTCAGTTTTTAGGACTACCAAAAAATACATATTCTAAACATAAGCAGTGCCACCATAAAGGTCCTGGAGAAAAATATAGGCAGTAAAATTTTAGATATCCTACGTAGAAATATGTTTACTGATACTTCTCCAAGTGCAAAGGAAATAAAAGAACAAAACAAAAAACAAACAAACAAAAAAAAAAAAACAAATGGGACTGTATCAAACTGAAAAGTTTCTGTTCAGCTAAAGGAAACACCAGCAAAATTCAAAGGGAACCAACTGTATGGGAAAACGTATTTGCCAATGATACCTCAGACAAGGATTTGATCTCCAAAATATATAAAGAACTTATGAGACCCAACACCAGGGAGACAGACAGCACAATTAAAAAATGGGCAAAGGACCTGAACAGACAACTAACTCTCTGAAGAAGACATACAAAGGGCCCAAAGGCATATGAAACAATGCTCAACATCACTAGCCATCAGAGAGATGCAAATTAAATCCACAATAAGAGACCATCTCACACCTGTCAGAATGGCAATCATCAATGTATCAACAAACAGCAAGTGTTGGTGAGGATGTGGGGAAAAGGGAACCATGGTGCACTGCTGGTGGGAATGTAGGCTGGTGCAGCCACTATGGAAAACAGTATGGAGTTTCCTCAAGAAACTAAAAATGGAACTGCCTTTTGATCCAGCAATTTTACTACTAGGACTATACCCAAAGAACCCTGAAACACTAATTCATAAGAACCTATGTACCCCTATGTTCATAGCAGTGCTATTTACAATAGCCAAGTGCTGGAAACAGCCGAAGTGCCCATCATTGGATGATTGGATCAAAAAACTTAGGTACATTTACACAATGGAATATACTACACAGCAGAAAAAAAGAAGGAACTCCTATCCTTTCCAACAACAAGATTGGAACTGGAAAGTATTATGCTTAGTGAAATAAGCCAGTCAGTGAAAGACAAATACCATATGATCTCATCTATTACAGGACAATAATGAATGAAACAAACAAACAAGCAAAACAGAACCAGATACATAAATACAATGAACAGATTTTCAGTGGGCAAGGGGCAGGGGGAAGGGGAAAGGAGGAGGCAAAGAAGGGGAGCAGTTTAGTCAAGGAACTAGTACGGAAGAAACATGGACAACAAGTGGGACTGACTTTGGGGTGGGGTGGGAGGCTGGATGGGGAAGGGGACAGAGGGCAGTAAAAAGAGGATGGATGTAATACAACAATAAAATTAAAAAATATATATATACACATACATATTTTATCTATCTAAGTCTACATCTGTATCTGTATCATATTTTACAGGGTGTGCACGATAAAGTGACACTAACTCTGCATCTCCTTATTTCACGTGCTTATTTTGAAAAACTAAGTTTCTAAGGTTATGATTTAACATTATTGTTTCAGATATAAAGTATTAATTCTGAGAGCAACTGTCATGTTGAAGGAATACAATGTTAGAGCAACCATAATTTCTGGACTGCGCGCAGGGCAAACTGCTAAGGAAATTGTGGACTTCAATAACATCCCTTTATGTACAGTTGACAATGTGAAGAAGGTGTATAATGTTGATTCTGATGTCGCTACACCAACAAGGAAAATACATAAGAGACACAAGAATCACACAAGTCTAGATACTGTACACAGAATTCAAGAGATCATCAATGAAGATCCAGGAAAGTCAATGCGCTCCATGGCAAAAGAACTACAGATGCCAGATGCAACGGTTCTCAATATTATTGCTGAAAATGATCAGATACAGATCGTATGCTCTTAGAAGAGGCCAGTTTATGACACAGCAGACAAAGGAAAGGTGCTTTGAAAAAGCAAGGAAACTGCTAACAACATTGAAAAATCCCAAAGGAAAAAACTTTCCGATTTTCTTCTCCAATGCAAAGAATTCTCAGCAGGACCAAGCAGTCAACAGAGGAAACAACAGGTAGCTCTGTGAGAATCTTAATGAAGTTCCAATTGTAATGAAAACAAAATTTTCTGCTGCAGTGATGGTATTAGGCGTTGTCAGCAATGAAGGAGAGATCTCATGAGCCTGCATTTGGTTTCCATAAGGCTTGAAGGTGGCTGCTGATGTTTACCTTGACACTTTGAGAGAAATTGTACCATGGGAAGCAAGTTGCAAATGGACATCATTTTATCTTTTAACAAGATGGCTCACCAGCACGTAACACCAAAAAGGTGCAAGAACCTCTCAGTGTCAATGTTCCTGAATTCTGGTCAAAGGAAATCTGGCTGCCTACTTCACCAGATGCAAATCCTTTAGACTATTATGTATGCAGCATCTGTGAGAAGTTTAATCAACAACCTCATTCCAATAAAGAGGCTGTTAAAGCTAAGACTGAAAACATCATGTCCATGGATAAAGAAAAGTTAATTAAAGCGTGCTCAAGTTTCCGAAGTCTAATTGAGTCCATTATTGCAGCAAATGGAGACTTTTTTTTAACAATTAAAAAGAATAATGACCATGTTTATGTATTTACATATAATAAATTTATTTCAAAATGTAACACTTTTGCAGTATGTTTATTTTACTGAAATTTTGCCAATTTATCACGCACCCTGTATATCTAATCTATGCTTACTACTCTAATCTATATCTAATCTATGCTTAACTACCAACCCTTTTCTCAGATGTCCCTTGGTTGGCTGAAGTTTATACTTCAGTATTTTCCTCCGGAAGTTCTCATGTAAACAATATTCCTTAAGTTCTGTTATCTTTTATACTTGAAGAACGGCATGACTGGTTATGAAGTCTGACTCCCACTATAATTCTTTATCTTGTAAACATTGGAGAAACCTGAGTTCACCTTGATAGTACTTATAAAGGATTTTATGCAGGGGATGAGGAGAATGGTTGGCAGACCAAAGGAATCTCTGCCTATCTTTATGACCATTCTGGTCAATTTTTCCTGGCACAGGTGCCCTTTCAATTTTAGTTCAGTAAGATTTTAATTGTACTTATAACAATTTATTGTTGCACTGAACTTCTGCTAAAGGGGTTTCACTTTTAAGTGTGTTGGATCTATTGTATCACTTTCTAAAACTCAAAAAATCCTTATTTCCATTTCATTTTGTTCATTTTTCTTACTTTTATTCTTACGTCCCTTATCGTGCTTTCCTCAGGTCTAGCTGCTTCTTGAGCTCCTTCCAATTTCATCTGCATTAGCTAGTTTTTGCTCAATTTCTTTTTAAAATTCTCTTTTCTCACATTTCATTTTCTCCTGTTACCTTGCCATCTCTTCCCAGAGTTTCTGAACTTCTGTTTTGTGTTCTCCTTTAGTAGAGACTGAACTTTTTCCCAACTCTTAAATAAGTGTATGGTAAAATACTGGGTCACAATTTTCATCTGCTCTGTAGCGACATTTTTCTAATGAGTGTCCTTTGAAAGTTTTGCTGTTGTCATTTTTTTTTTTCCATCATAAAATTAGTTGTATTTTTCTTGAAGCAGCTATTTACTGGTATGGACAGGCTTCACAGTCCAGCTGACCCTCATTTGATGATATACGGAGAACATGAACAAAACAAAAACAAAAACCCGGTTTCTGTACATATGGCTCTCTGTGCATATAGCCCTCTAACTTTTCAAACCTGATATTTCTGTCACCAATCCTGCCATTATAAACAAGAGATTTAGCTTTTGAACTTCAAGGTGAATTCCTTATTTTCAATAAGTATATTTAAGTTTATAGCTTCCTTCCCTTCTCAGATGCTTTTAATAAAATTTAGAGCTCACATTATTATGTCTTTTAGTTCACTAAAAATGGTAAGTTGAAACATTTTTCTTTTCCTTCTTACTTTTATAATGACTTAAGGGAAAAATGTAGATTTATACAGCTATATTCAAGGTTAAGTCTGATTATCCATTGTGTGTGCTTGTTTCATCTATCACTGTTGCCTTTGAAAAGGTGGAGAATCTCAATACTGGCACTCACAGCAGTTAATGTAACAACTTCTTACAGTGTAATGTATAACAGAGAAAAATTAGAGGTAACCTCCTGTCCGTACATAGGGAAATAATATTTATGTATCCAAGTACATACATAAAATATACTATGTAGCCACTGAGAATCATTTTCAAAGAAGATACACATATACGCACATGCATTTCTAGGGGCAAACCAAAACAATAAATAGGAAATATAAAATTATGTATATGTATATATATATGATTCTAATGAAAATATATGTAGTTTTACCTATGTTTCTATAAAGTACATTTATGGCAAAATGAAGGCATATTTTCTCTATAGTTTGGTTGTTGCTATTTTTTAAAAAAAGATTTTTATTTATTATTTTTAAAGAGAGGGGAAGGGAAAGAGTCAGAGAGGGAGAGAGACACTAATGTATGGTTGACTTTCACCTGCCTCTAGCTTTGGACCTGGCTTGCAACCTGGCTGGCAACCTGGTTATGTTCCCTGGCCAGGAATTGAGCCAGTCACCTTTGGGTTCACAGGTTGGCACCTTATCCATTGTGTCACCAGTCAGGGCCTAATTTTCTATCCATTTTTATTCCTTTCTGAATTTTCAAAGTTTTCTTGGGAAATACGTAACTGATTATTATTTTTGCCTTCCAAAGCAAGTAACTGCAAGTGCAACTGGTGATCACTTTCATGCAACAAATATTTCCTAAAAATCTATATTTTTATAAAATTATACATGGGAGGTAATAATACTGATATAGCACAATATGTAATTTTAAACTTTATTCAGGTTGTTTTTATTTAGAAAGGCATCAACTCTAACCCTATAGGTGCCTTTTACTAGCTCTTGTGAGTTAAATTCCCTGATCTTCTGTTTTCTCATACGTAAAATGGGTATATCACTTACTATGGGAGATTTTGTAAGAATAGAATGAGCATTTAATGTTTATCCAGGCTCTGGCTGGTGTGGCTAAGGGGATGGAGCTCTGGCCTGCAAACCGAAAGGTCACTGGTTCAATTCCCAGTCAGGGCACATGCCTGGGTTGCAGGCCAGGTTCCCAGATGGGGGAGTCCCAGAAGAAACCTCGCCACATTGATGTTTCTCTCCCTCTTTTTCTTCTTCCCTTCTTCTCCAAGAAAGTAAATAATATCAATCTAGAACAGTGATCAATAAATGTGGCTAATAAATATTACAACTACTAAATAACAATTATAACAATTATAATTATTACAAAAATTCCTGTTTCTTTCCCATGTATATCTAGATAGCTTAACTGAACTTAAGTGCTTAAAAGATATTTTCTTATTATACTTAATACGTAATATATAAATTATATATTTATATATTATATATATATAATATATATATATTTATATATATATTTATATATATATATTAAATATATATATAAATATATATTTATATATTATATATATATATATAATATATATAAATTATATCTCATTTCTACTGTATAAGTACACACACTTAACAGTAGATAGCTATTAATATGGAAAACACATTCTGGTGAGTTTTTTGAAACTTCACTGTCAAACAGTATTATAAACAAAACATTCAGGATATACAGAACACGATGAGCTTATTGTATAGGAAGTATTATCAAATAGTTACTGATAATCATTCATACATTAAGCATAAACAGATCTACCAATAATTGTAAATGACAGCAAACACCTGAGGCTGGGATACCAAAAAATACCGGTGCACAAAAGGAAGTAACCAAATACTGAAGTCAGGCAACAAATGAATATACAATTTTACATCCGTATCAGAAATATACACACACACAAATGTATATACGTATACATTTGTATAGCAATGTGTATGGTTCATTCAAAAACAGTATACAGACGAGTCTGTTAAAGAAAAAGACATCCAAAACGTAGAAGACTTTGAATTCTGGACTAAAGAACTTAAGATTATTCCACACGTGGTAAAGCCCTGAAGACAGAGGGGTGCCTAAATTCAACTTTAATTTCTTTTTTCTAAAAGGAACATCAACATAAAGTGAACTGAGAGATGAACAGAGTATGATGACAGAGTAAAAATTCTGTCCTGGTAACTCTTCCAATGCCCTTTGTCTGGCCCATTTCCTCTTACTAAGAATATCCTCCCCCTCTCCCCTTTCCTCTATCTGTGACATACTCTTTCTTCAAGATCTAGTTTAACACATTGTTGACTGGCAATTTTATATAAAAGCTAATGCAAGTGCAAACATGAGTTAACTTGTGTAGCAAACTACACTCATTAAGTATCTGTTTTCTCCAGGAAGTCTTTTCAAACCATCCCAGCCCTCAAACTAGTTTCCCCTCTGTTCTTAAATATTTCATCCACTCAATAACATTTAACCTCATATATTAATAGTGACATTATATTTTTAAATGATAATATTTAGCAAACTAAAATGTAAATATCCCTGACTTAATAGCTCACCTCTTTGAAACTATTTCTGAAATTGTGACAAACATATTTGTACAAAGATGTTCATGGTAGTTATATATAACAGCAAAAAACAACAACAACAACAACAACAACAAACAAAACCAAAAACCCAAGCAAAACAAAACACAAAACCCCTAAATATTAGTCAATAGAGGTACATTTAATATAAATTGTGGCCTGACTGGTGTCATTCCACAAAGCAAAGGCTGCCTAGTTTGATTCCTGGTCAGGGCACATACATAGGCTGCAGGTTTGGCCCCTAGTCAGGATGCATTTGAGAGGCAACTAGTCGATGATGTTTCTCTCTCACACTGATTTTCTCACCATCTCTTTCTTCCTCCCTTGCCCTTTCTAATATATACATATATGTACACATAGACACACACATATGCACACTATAGTGGACTATTTTGCAACTGTAAAAAAGAATGAGTTGACTTTACATTTATATATATGAAAATGCCCTGCATATACTTAAGTAAAAACTGAATATAAAGCCCTGACAGCTGGCTCAGTAGACAGGCACCAGCCTGCAAACCCAAAGGTCACTGGTTCGATTCTTCAGCCAGGACACATAACCAGGCCTCCAGCCAGGCCTCCAGCCAACTCCATATTTGGAGGCAGGTGAAAGGCAACCATACATTAATGCTTTTCTCCCTTTCTTCCTCCCGCCCTGCCCTTCTCTCTGAAAATAATGAATAAATCTTAAAAAAAAAAAAAAAAAAACCAAAAACTTAATTTATAAATTAATACATAGAGTATGGTTTCTTTTGAGGAAAAGAAAAAAAAAGGTATGTGTGTTTATATACACATGCATTAAAAAATAAACACACAGTTAAGAGTTACATTTGGGAAGTAAGACAAAGGAAGAGGAAAAGAACTGACATTTCAATTTTATATACTTCAGTATTCATTAATTCACTTATCAATCATTAAAAAATTTCTAGAGTACCAGATACTCATGATTTGTACTTACTTACCCATTAAGTATCTTTAGAGGCGAATATAGTATTATGTTCCTGTTTAACCCATAAAAATCTGGAAGGCAAGTTCTTACTTTTCCACAAGAAAAACAATACCTTAGAACTGAATGTTGGTAGATGCACACGTATATGTGAAAGTATTTTCAGAAAGAAATGAATAGGTTCATATCTAATTTATGCTTGTGGTAGTTTCTGAGAACAGTGTAAGTGAGGAAGGGAATTAGTTTTAGCTCAGTAATTTATATTTTACCCATAAAATATTTTTCATAAAAAAACAAGTATGGTATTAATCATTTGTATGTTAGATAAGGTGCATTTTTTCTTCCAGTCTGTCATCTGCCTTAACTTTATTAGCACATACGGAGTCAATTTCTTGATCATTCTTCAATGTTTTTAAAAATTTCTTTTGGTCTTACTTAGGAAAAGTGCTTTCTCTAATTCTTTTGTTTTTTTTTTTATTATTTTATTTTAAAAAGATTTTATTCATTATTTTTAGAGAGGGGAAGGGAGGGAGGAAGAAAGGGAGAGAAGCATCAATGTATGGTTGCCTTTCACCTGCCTCCAGCTAAGGACCTGGCTTGCAACCTGGTTATGTGCCCTGGCTGGGGATTTAAACGAGCAACCTTTGGATTCACAGGCCAGCGCCAATCCACTGAGCACCAGCCTGCAAACTAAAGCGTTTGCAGTCACCAGTTGGGGGCGTGCATGAGGCAACCACACATTGATGTTTCTCTCCCTCTCTCCCCGCTTCCCCACCTCTCTAAAAATAAATAAAATCTTAAACAAACAATAAGCCAATTCCACATATTTTAAAGAGAAAAACTATTGAGTTCTTAGTTGGAGAATATTATGCTAAGTAAAATAAGCCAGTTATAGAAAGACAAATAAATGCTACATGATTCTACTCATATGAGGTATTTAAAATAGTCATATTTATAGAGGTAGAATAGAATGGTGGTTGTTAGAGGCTGGCGGAAGGGGAAATGGGCAGTTGTTATTTAGTTACGCAAGATAAGCAAGTTCTTGAGATCTGATGTACAAGGTATCATACGTAGGTAAATAATACTATATTGTACTCTTAAAAAATTTGTTCAGAGATCTCATGTTAAATATTGTTGCTACAATAAAATTTTTTTTAAATGCTGAGCTCTTTAATCACTTGTAATATATTTTTTAGAATTGAATAAAGTAGAAAACTTTGCAAATGAATAACTGATAACCACAATTATCATTCCTTGATTAGTAAATTATTTCCTCATTGCTCTGAAACACCACAATTATCATAAATGGGCACTTGAATTCACAGTGGAATAGAACTTTGCTTTACCTCTTCAAAAACATTAACCAGTTTTTAAGTATCTGAAATCAGTTATACTGGGAATCATCACATGAATCTATCACCAACATGGTTCACCTTATACTGAATAATATAACTGCCATATTTCAATCAGTCACAGCTAAAACAGAGTGAAAAACATGAAGTCAGTCGAAAAGAAACTATAATTTTACTTTCTTTTTTAAGTTATTGAATAAGACAAGTGTTCTAAAGCAATTTTTAATTCAACTAAGATTATAGAAATCTTTAACAGATAAATAGGTTTAACCAATAATTAAACTGAAAACTAGAAGAATGATACACTTCTGTAACAAGAACAGATTGGGGGTCAAGAGACCTGGATTCTAACTTCAACCGCCTATCTTGAGTAAGTGAATAAACCTCAAGACTACAGTTCTAGTTCCAACATTATATGGCTGCTAATGGTCATCTCTAAGGTAATTAAATATCTAATACTAATAGCTGCCACCAAAAAAGAGAAAGTATCTCTTCCTCCCTCTCTTCCCTTCTCTCCAAAAAATAAATAAAATTAAATTAAAAAAAAAAAAAGTATAGTCTTTCTTAGAAATCTGTTTTAGAATTAAGCAGATCTTCTTTATATAGTCTAAATCACCAGCTAATAATTTAAATTCATTTTCTCTAGCTATCTTCTGAGCATAATGAAAAATAACAGCAACATTTTATTTTAAGAATTACTTTCAATCATGCGAAAGGTTTGTTTACCATTTCGTTTGTCCCACTTTAGAATAAAACTTAAATTTTTCTAACAGGTATATTGTCCAATTGTTCTAACATTTTACTAGTCTTATTGCTATGGTACAGCATCATGTGTTCACATGGACATACACACTTTAGGATGACTCATTTAACTACGGTCCATATTGCTTGCTGCTATACTTAGTTCTAGCTAAGATCATTTCTAAGTGATTACTCATTTTTTTGTTGTTATTTCTACACAGATTAAAGCACATTGCTTTAAAAAAAAACAATTATTCAAAGTAATTTGATTTTCATTCTTGGTTTTGCTGATACCTACCCTCATACTATTTAAACAAATAATTATGATCTTAAGTTTTTCAGGTAATTAACCTCATACCATTACATTTTTAAAAATCTAAGCAGTTAATATGCTTAGTCACTTGTTAGTAATTATATGAACAAAAACTGGGTCCAAGGTAGTTGAAGGGAAACAGAAACAACTATTTACTAAATGCCTATTTGCAATGGTTAGCACTATTTTTGTAAGTTGTAGCTTCCACATAACACAACTTTAAAAACTTTTGTCAACTGTTACAACATAGATATGACTACTTCAAAAAAGAATACTAAAAGCTTTATTTAATTCTGGCTATGTTGCTCTTATTCCCTATTCAGCTACCAAAAGCCACTATTTCAGAAAAATACTTTAAATACATTGGTAATCAGCTCTTCATAAAACTATCTAGGAATACTATCTAGAATCTACACTTAATAGCTAATTGGCCCTAAACAATACCAGTAGAAGTCCCTATTTTAAAAACATGAAAAACCAAACAGTTCACCTCTTTCAATAAAGATTTTAAGTGTACTTTCTAATGGCAAAATGCTTGTTTCCACTTGGTTTAGGTTTATAGATTCGGTAAGATGATTAGATGACTAGTTAGGTTTGAGGTGAATTAATTCCACATCTAATCGCTAAAATTTAAGTTTCAAAAGCCAGATTTTGAAAATCATTGCTAAGTTCTCTTTATTCTCAAGCACAACAGGTCCCACAAACCAAACCATCTGAGAATATAGTGTATTAGAAAGCCCTGGCAGGCCTATAGCTGGAGGCAGGTGAAAGGCAGCCATACATTGATGTTTCTCTCCCTCTCTGCCTCTCTTCCTTCCCCTCTCTCTAAAAATAATAAATCAAATCTTAAAAAAAAAAGAAAGAGAAAGCCCTGGCTGGTGTGGCTCAGTGGATAGGTGCTGGCCTGCCAATCCAAAGGTCACTGGTTCAATTCCCAGTCAGGGTACATAACCAGGTTGCAAGCCAGGTCTCCAGCCAGGTCCTTAGCTGGAGGCAGGTGAAAGGCAATTGTACATTGATGTTTCTTCCTCCTTCCCTACCCTCCTTCTCTCTAAAAAAAGAGGCATGTTTTCTTTATCCATAATGATAAAAAAATTTCCCTTAGCAATCTGTTTCAACTTAATAAACTGATAAGTCATTAATTTCTTTATAGAGAATTCCAGTTTTATGAGAAGGAAAATTTCCCCATGTAATATTATCAAATAGACCTGAGTCCATACCATACCAAGGCACAGAGGAAATGGCCACCTGTTGTGACCAAATAAATTTCTCTTTTCTAATTATCTAGTTGTTTGGACACTAAATTTCCATCTTCCATCACTCAACCAGGCATGTAATTAAAATACTATTTGTGTACTCACTACCATTATTTATAGTCACAAACTTATTTTAGAAAAATAGAAACACTGGTTCCAAGTTCAAACATCACATTGTTTTTAATTCTGAATTCCAACTTTTTAAAAAAAGATTTTATTTATTATTTTTAGAGAGAGGGGTAGGGAAAGAAGGAGATAGTCATCAATGCATGGTTGCCTTTCACTTGCCTCCAGCTACAGACCTGGCTGGAAACCTGGCTTGCAACCTGACTGTGTGCCCTGGCTGGGGAATCGAACCAGTGCCCTTTGGGTTGGCAGGCTCTGGATGGAGCCTTATATACTGCACCACCGGCCTGGAAATTTCGACTTTTTGATCATCAATTATTCCCATTACCTATAACTTACAGCATCACTTATTATCCTAAAGTTACTATGAATACAAACTAAAATTTCCATAAATAAGCACTTAAAACACAGTAACGTTGAAAAATGGAAAGTTTTAAGCTTTTATTCAAATTTAAAAGGACCTATGTGGGGACTGTATCATCAAATCAAGCAATAAGTTGGCATAAAAATCAGAGCTCTTAACTTATTTTAAAAATACAAACCTCCCTCCTGCCAGATTTCATACAGATTTGAAAAACAAAGAAATCTAGAAACAGAGAAGATCACCTCACTTCCACCATCCCAAGATACTAACATTTCATCAAAAAATTTTAGACACTTCACAAAACCAAGAGTGCATATTAATTTTCACTGTGTATTATCAATGCATGTTTACAATCAGCATGTGACATTTTTCTAGCCCTTTATAACCACAGATCCTGTGCAAGCTCACTACATCCACATCTCCCAGCTCAGTTTTTTTTTTCCAGCATTCAAAATTTCAGCTAAGAGCCCTGGCGGGTGTGGCTCAGTGAACTGAGTGCCAGCCTGTGAACCAAAAGGTCACCCGTTCCATTCCTAGTCAGGGCACATGCCGAGGTTGCAGGCCAAGTCTCCAGTTGGGAGTGTACGAGAGGCAACCCATCAATGTATCTCTCGTACATCATTGCTTCTCTCCTTTTCTCCCTCCCTTCCACTCTCTCTAAAAATAAATTAATAATATCCTCAAATAAAATCTGCAGCTAGAAGTTCTCAAATCAAATACTCAAATAGAGGACAGGTTCCCTGTGAAATGTTGCAACAGGGATAGTAAGACAGAATCAGAAAAATTTCATAAAGAAAACCTGAATAACTTGGTAAGTGAGATTACAGATGCTATAAAGAACCTCGAAAGTTTTATCTCTGCAATTGAAGAGTTTAGATCTTAGCAACATATAATCACTTACATCTGTGCTCCTACTTCATTTCTGGGAATAAGGGCAAAACAGTGAATGTAATGAAGAAGGCTGATAGGACAAAAACAAGATGAATGATCCCAACTCTGCAGGTAATCTCCTTCACTAGGCATGTTCCTTTCTTAATCATTTATATAAACATGCTATAATTTAATCTTTGGGCTGCAACAAGTTTCTAAGCATGGCACAAAGGTAATACAAGGAGTGATTAAAGGGTGGAATATATACCAGACAGAAGGAGGTTTTAACACACTTTCTTAACAGCATTTCACAGAAAACTCTAACAGATGACTAGTCTTGCAAACAGCCTAAGGATAAGGTTACAAATTAAACATTCTTTGTCTATCTGTCTCTTGTCAGAAGATGATGAAAATACTATCAACTCGTTATTTGCAATTCACCTTGATCTTATAAGTTATTTAAAATTCAGCCTCTACCTTAAGTTCCAAAAGGCAAAAATTATGTCTATATAATAACAACTAACAAATTCAGATCTTACTGATTTATACTGGTAACTCACATGATACAGAAGGGGTTTTAGACCACTTCAGTGGTACCTTATTCAAAATTTCCTAATTTAGAAATGAGATTAAGACACCACTCTAGAAAAGAGGAAAAAATGCCGTTGAGAAAGCTTTGGCTCCTTGTGCTCAAACTTCATAGCAACATTTACTGAATGTGGCTGTGTGTTTAAAACGGGGGAGGGGGGGGAGAAGGTGGCACTGTTTGTTATGAACAAGAAAGAACAACTGTTAGCACTTAACACTATACTGCTAAGTGCTGAAAGAGGACAGATGAAATAATGAAACCTTACTCTTTTGGTATCTAAGGCTACTATATCATCAGTTTCAAGCAAGTAGTTCCTTAAGAACAGAGTCCCATCTGTCATTCTCAGGGCATACTTGTATCATTGGGAATATAAGCTTATATAAGCCTAACACTTTAACACAAGCTGTCACTTGATAAAGAACTTAATGATGCTGCCAGAAGCACTCTTAAATCTTGCCATACATTGGTAACTGATAGATTTGGTCAAGGACTAGAAAAACAACTTTGAAGGCAAAACATACCCCAATTTTTCTGTGAAAGTTTTATAATTTTAAAATAAACTGAATGTAAGATAATAAAAAATAATCAAGACATGCAGAAAAAAAGAAAACGATACAACCAACCACACAATAGCAAAATATTCTCACAGAAGTTAAAAGGATAAGCTTAAACTTAGTAAGAAACAGGGTTCCAAACTGAAATGAAGAAATAAAAATATTTATGGCAGTAGCAAAAAGGGAAAACAGGTTTTTTGGGAATGAAGGCTCAGACTCACATATTAAAGTTTCTAAATATAAAAAAAGATTGCCCTCCCCCTCAAAATAACCCAACCTATGATATTTGGGGAAATTTATAGTATATGAAACTGATGGGTAAACTTCCTAACATTGGACTGTTAGAAGATGCAAGAGGGGACATACCAAAAGGCTGAAGAAAAACACTAATATTAAAAAAAAAATCAGTTATTTTAGCAACATAATCCTGAGAAGCCATGTTCACATTTGTCTTAGAGCTGTTTCATCTTCCATTTCTTGTAAAGTAAATGAAAAACTTACCATTGGGAAAAGATAAGCAATGGTAGGGAATGTGTGCATGTATTCTATTCACCAATAGGTATATATAAAATGCTCATAGCAATACTATTCCTGACAGCCAAACATGAAAACAACTCTATGTCAATCAATTGTAGAATGGATAAATTGTATTTTACAGCAACAAGAATGAACAAACTATTTCTACAAGCAACCACATGGGTGGAACTCACAAAGGAATACATAGTGGGTAATTACATTTACATAAAGTTCAAAAACAAGTAAAACTAATCCAAGCTGTTAAAAAGACAGGGTTGGGGGTAGTGACTGCACAGGGTGGAGTATGTTGGTGGTGTTTTATTTCTTGATCTAGGTATTACTGGTTACACAGATGTGTTCACTTTGTGAAAAAGTCATAAAGCTGTGTACACCAATGATTTGTGCCCTTGTATATTTTCATAACAACCTGAGTTAAAAAAGACAAAACTTATTTCCACAATTTAAACAATTATATACTTACAAGTAACATATACACATATAGATATAGAAATAATTATATATAAACTATTTCTATTTCAAATGACCATTACTAATTTATTTATTTACTTTTAGATAGGGGAAGGGAGGTAGAAAGAGAGGGGGAGAAATGTCATTGGGTTTGCCTCTCACATACCTCCCCCGTCCCCCCAACTGTGGGACCTGGACCGGAAACCCAGGCAAGAGCCTTGACTGGGAATCGAACGAGTGACCTTTTGGCTCTCATACCACAGCTCAATCCACTGAGCCACACCAGTCAGGGCACCATTACTAATTTAAATGACTCATAATACTGGAACTACTTGCTCGAATTCCTTCTCTTCTACCCATTCCCTTACACAAATTTAGTCTTTTGGGAAAAAAAATAAAAATGAAACTTTAAGAAAAATGTTAAGTTCAGAAGTAATTAGGAAAAACAATAAATGCGTAAGATAAGTGATTTTTGTAAGAATCTCTTACATTTCCCCTCCCCTGACATGCTTATTTTGCCTCTGAGGAAGTACTCCTCCCAAAAAATCTTCATCCAAATCATTAACGTCTCATATCTTTTATTGGGCCTAAAATACCAAAACTTGAATAAGTAATCAGTTTCTTATAAATTCAAATGCCTCTCAAAGGATTATGAAAATATCAGTCATTTGTACACAACTGTGAATTAGTTCTGTGGCCACTTTTAACATAGAGATAACTTTCCAGATGAAGAATAATGAGTGGTTCTACAATTTCTTTTACCATATGATCACTCTGCCAAAAATATTAATATATTAATAAATATACTGTCTTCACTCATCCCCATTTCTTTCAAACAAGTCTTCTTTCATCTTTCCTCTCTCCCATAATATAAACCTGGAATGACTCCTACTTTTCATTGATTAGATTTTACTAACTTTTAATTTTCTTTACAGCATGCTTTTCTTTTTTCAGAAAGATGTGATCAATTATGTGTGAAGAAACAATTACTAGTGACATATATACTATATACCAACGCTGTCCATCTCAAACTGTAACAGGTGATTAAAAAATAGTTCTATGCTTTTTCTCTTCCCTACTCCCTTTCCTCTGAAGTGTTAGATTCCCATAAAGCCACACCTCATATATGTTATACACTATGTTAACAGACCATGGGTGCAAAATCATACTTGAATGTAAAAAAAGAATTCTCAGATCTAAACCCAAGCAGAGCTGGCAAACCAGCTAAGGCTAAACTGATTCAAGCCAGTTATCAATACAAGATACTAAAGAAATCAATGCTACAGGTTGAACCCATTTACTAGCCAATTAATTTCACACTAAGGAAAAAGTTTCAACAGTCAAAGATTTGACACAACCCAAATCGACCATCTGGAAAATGAGTATTGTGGGACACTGGGGGAAAATAGTAAAACTAAGATTATCACTGTTACCAGTAAAATAATTTAAAAATATAGTCTGTTACTCCATTTCTATCACTAAATAATCTGAGCAATGAGAAACTAGAAAAATAGGCTCTCTTTACAAAATAGATGAAAGACACCTCTTCTCTCATGAGATGTGGTAGTATATTCCCTAATGTTCTTTTATATACATATATGTATTTTTAAGGATTTTATTTATGATTTTTAGAAAGAGGGGACAGAAGAGGGGCAGAGAGGGAGTAAGACATCAATGTATGGTTGTCTTTCACCTGCCTCCAGCTACAGACCTGGCTGGAGATCTGGCTTGCAACCTGGTTATGTGTCCCGGCTGGGAATCGAACCAGTGACCTTTGTGTTCACAGGCTGGTGCCTTATCCACTGTGCCACCAGCCAGGGCATATTCCCTAATGTTCTTCAAGGCTCTGCCACCAATTGAAATAGCACATTTTTTCTCCTTTTTAAAACACAGACGCACAATTCTCCATTTGTCAGATAGGTAGAACATTTGACAACTGTATTTTTTAGAAATTGGGCCCTGGTTGGTATAGCTAAGTGAACTGAGCGCCAGTGTGCAAACCAAAGGGTCAAAGGTTCAATTTCTAGTCAGGGCACATGTCTGGGTTACAGTCCAGGTCCCCCAGTTGGGGAAGTGGGGAAGGCAACCACACACTGATGTTTCTCTCCCTCTCTTTGTCCCTCCCTATGGAAATAAATAGGAAGAAAGGAAGGAAGCAAGGAAGAGAGGGGAAGAGAAGAGAGAAAGAAAGAAATCGGGAGAGCATCGACTAACATATAGAACCTAAATTTGCTTTAATGTGCTATCTTATTTGGGGTGTTTTAAAATAAAAAATGCACAATTCATTTATTTTCAAAGTAAACTAAATATTTTCAATATTTGCTTTCAACTAAAATAAATTATGTCAAGAAACTAGTTTGTTTCATTTCCCTATTTTCTAAGGATTAAGTTTAAGCATGTATCTTGCATTAACCAATCATATACAAAAACCCAAACCTATGTATGTAGATACACCAAGTTATGATGAGAAAAGAGCCCATAAACCTAATTACTGATGAAATCTATTTTAACTCACTTTTTTTTCCTTTCTGAAACTATCCAGTCTATAACCATAAACTAAAATGACCTAACACTCTTTATTCATGACTTATGAGTAATTCAAGGGAAATCTACCCTTCTTTGTACAATGAATGTTTAGTGATCTCATCAACAAGCTGGAAAAACATGCTGTCCAATCAGTGCAAACTCTTCTGGAGAAAAACCTACATGAGAGGTAAAATTATGATCAGAAGGTTAACTTAAAAAAAGTGAAACCAGATGATTTAACAATAAGAGCATCAGACTACAGCATCAGTTTCCAACAGGATAGATGGGATAGGATGGGAGACAGATGTGCTGCAAGGGTTACTTCCTCCCCTGAAAGTGATGAAGACATTATGCCAAATGTACTTCATTATCTCCCCTTGTTTATGGAAAAACCAGGTGACATAAATCAGTTTTTAAATTCTTCTGTTACTTTATATATGTTCACTCTGTAGAATGTCCATATTATGGAATTATTAATGGTTAAATGAGATAGTACGTAATGAAGTCTGGCTCAGACTCCAATATACATTAGCAGAAACAATCAATGTTTATCAATATTTCTTCTGTTTCCTTATTCTTTCTTTGAAGAATATTTCAATTCATCAGATTTAAGATTAGTAATTTACAAGTCATCTAGATTGCATTTTGGGGGATGGCAAAAACTCTTGAATGACTAATGCACGTTTTATCTCTTGGATTTAATTTTATATACAGCTAACTCCATTCCTTACTATTAACATTTAAGAGAACTGCCATTTAATTGAGTATCTACCATGAACTAGATATTTTACTATCTTTTATTCTCACAATTTTCCCATTAAGCAAATGTTATCATCCTTATTTAAAAGATAATTAACTAAGGTTTCAAGAGGTTATTGCTTGCTCCCTGTCAAAAAACTCTTCAGTGGTGTAGCCAGGATTAGAATGCAGGTCTAGATAGGTCTAACTCTTGAGCTCTTTCCATCATACCACCCAAATATCTTATCCCTTATATTTTACTTTTTTATAATTTTATTTTCAGAGGGTAACAATTGCAATTTGGGGGTCCCCTGATAGCAATCTCAGATATTAGCCATAGTTCTCTGGAAGACAAAAATGCAATTAAAGGGCTTATAAGTTAGTGAAATGCTAAGTCTAAAACAGAATATCCTTTAGAGACAAACGAGACAAGATAGACACAACAGGAGAGTAACTTTTTAGTAATAAATGGAGGACAATATGTGAACTTAAGTTGAAATAACTACTACAGATTGTTTAATTTCAAAGTAAAATAGAAAAAACATAAGAAAATATTCACTAGCCTTGAATTATGCCAAATCTAAGTCCAGGGGTTCTAACAATTCAAGATCTACTGGTGATTCTTACCTTACCCAGTTTCAAAGTTTGCTGGCCTTTCCTTGGGTTTGTTAGAATTTCCAGTAAAGAATTAGTAGCAGTACAGGGAAACCCTTAGGCCTAATCAGCAGAACTTTGACATCAGCACTGTTATTATCCTATTTCCATTACTCAAATAATTTTTAAATTTTGAGAAAAGAGTCAGTGAGTCTCTCCTTACATACACACACACTCGGTTGGATCCTTCTTATGGGATGTAAATATTTTGAAGATTTAGCCAGCAGATTGGAGAACAGTAACCTACAGTACTTAATTCCTAAGTAGGAAAAATAATTTTCCTTGTCCAGAACTCTTTTGTCTACAAAGGTTGCAGGAGTTCCTTATTATATAACCAGCAGGAAAAGCTGAAGGTAAAATATCATGGGCCAGGGCAACCCCACAGAAAGTATAATTAGCATGCATGATTAGAACACTAAGGAGTTTCCTAGCTGCTGCATATTATAAATATGTAGCTCCATCAGGAATATTTTATGTAATACTATACTACCAAATTATTTCCAAAAATTCAGTTAAAAATAATGTTTCATTTCAGAGTCATAGGAGATATTTTTATCCCACACATACATATGGGATTAAAGAGACTGATTTAAGTTTTTACTCTCTACAATTATTTCAGACTCAACTTAATAGCAAAATCCAGTAATATAATGTGTTTATCAAGTCTCTTAAAATATAAGTGATCAGTTAAAAATCTCAGCACTTCAAAAACAATCTTACGCATTTTCCAATAATTACAACAAAAATTACATTATTTTTAAAAACTTCCATATCAAGATTATTTTCAGATGTCAGATTTCATCTTTTATGAAAACGTAATAAATGAGAAACCAATAGTGATTGATTCCAGGTAGGAGGATTTGGTAGCTGAGGGTGGGTATATGCATTTATTACTTATTCAAAGAAATCAACTTTAACAACTAAAAATTAAAAGTACTTCTGCAGACTTGGAAGTTTCCTCTTAGTTCTAGAAAGAGACCACCAACCACTAGGTATCAAGATAAATTAAACAGAACAAGCTGCAAAAGCCTAAAATTCTTTTAGCGTTTTAAAAGAAAAATACAAAATATTCAACCCCACACTACTTTTAATTTCATTAACCCTGAAATACATTATCAAAGTGTTCCTACGTGGAACACAAATTATTTTCCATTAGCTTAAGTAGTATGTGAAATCCTAAACTAAGGAATTTAAATGACTAAAAAAACTAATTATTAGTGAACTCAGTGTGAGAAATTCTTCACCATGTAAGTCTTTGAAAAGTCTTCATAAGATAACACTAAGGCTGCTTTTTTTCCCCCTTCAAACACTGGCCATTATATATGAGTGTGTACGAGTGGGAGTGTGTGTGTGTGTTGTTTAAAGATACATTAAGGAAATTTTCAGACTAAGTTGTGGGCAAGAAAGCAACTAAAAACAAGTTCTGACAGAATTTTTACTTGAAAAATACTATCTTATAATTTTATTACTACTTAAGAGCCAAAATCCCATCCTTTATGTAAAATAAATACGTGATTTTATATAGAGATTAAATTAACTGGTCTTAAAACAGTGAGTCTCACTTCTTCAATTCCCTACCTGGAAAGTTGTCTGATACACTATTATGTAACTCTATCCAAGACTAATGCAAGAGTTACATATCCATTAAGTTAGTAAAACCACACACACACACACACACACACACACCAGTTAGCTGTAGTCCCTTAATTACCTTGTCAAAATTATGAAACCCAACAAATTCTTGAACAACAAACATCCTATCCAAACCAGAAACAGTAGACACTTTGCATGCTCCATGGAAGTTTTAAAATAAAAAGTATTCTTCTTGGCTAACTTCTGACCATTATGTGAACTGTGTGCACTTAAAAATGTAATCACAACACCAATTTTCAAAGAATGACATACTTTTACATAAAGCTAACAAAATACTAATTTTAGTCATTCAATTCATCTTTGTTTTCTTCATTGTGAGGCCACTTATTGCTCCCTAAAAGATCTGTAGCATTTTCCCTGAAGACTAATCAGCAAGTTCCTTTCCCCTGTGCCAACATAGGATCTCCAGAACAATTTCTACTAGCTGCAGCAAAGCAACAATTCTACAGTGAATTCCGATTACCATTTGGTTAGGTACATACTTAAATTTTGATTCATGAACATCTTAGTCAGTTTATGGACATCAATGAAAAGAAAACTGACACTCCGACATGTGACTACCAACAACCAAGTCAACTTATTTCAAAAGGAAAAAGACCTTAGTTAGCTAATAATGTCAAACTAATGAAAAAAATGTCCAAGACAAAAGTGCCTTAACAAAGTTTGAAATTACACACACATTGTGAAAAGGAAATTCAGAATAAACATTTAGAAACACACAATGGGACTAAATTGACTGAAAGAATGTGATTCAGTGCTAATACTGTGAACAAATCAGTTCATCTTGAAAAAAGGTTTAGACCCAGTAATAGAATATTATTCTAGCATTTCAATCCAGGGTCATTGTTTTATTAATTTAAAAAAAAAAAAGTCAACGCTAGTAAATATAATGCCAATTCTGGAAGGAGGCTTGAGTATTATTTGAATGAAACACAGGAGAACCTTGATACGCAAACGTGAAAGAAAATGATGAAACTACATTTTTAATTTTTCAAGTAGTAAATGTATCAAAGGATTATCAATACATATTTACCAGTAATGTTGCACAACACCTCTACCTGGCTTGAAACATCACATTCTTTGAAGCAACATGGAGCAAACTGCCTTCAAGGACTATCTGTAACAGTGACTAGTGAAAACCCTTTCAAGTATTTTTCAGACCATCATCTCCCTCTTTCATTTGTTAGTATTTTGATTCAGTACAACAATGAAACAGTTTTTACGGAAAGAATGTATAATTTTAAAATGGCATTTAATCTCAATTCCCTTAGTCAAAGGAGGTGTGACAACCAACGCAAGTGAAATTAACCTTAATCTGCCAACGAAAACATGCAAAATGTCTCCTAACAATTCCCTTCCTCCTAAAACCACCAGCGTACACATAAATACGGTACTGACCTCCACCCCACGGAGTGCAACTAATTAATGAAGAGAGTAGTTATGTTTGGAGACCAAGATGCAACACCCCACCTCATAAACCTCCCAAAATAACCACATCGTCCAAGTAGAGCTGAATATTATTCTTGCTAAAGCAAGAATCCAACCCCCGGGAGCCTCAGCCCTTAGACAATGGTGGTTACCAGACAGAGCAGCACAGTTGGGTCCAAATGACACATTACACTAGGCCTCGGACACAGCACCCCGCACTCCACACACGCGCACACGCACGGCCGGGGCCGTCGGAAGCAGGGCGTCTCGAACCGCACTAGGCGGCGCGGGTGCCGCACGGCGGCGCGGGGGGCTCGCGAGCGGAGGCCGCGAGAGGGGTGTTGATGGAACGTTAAGGGTAACTGCACTGCACGCGCGGGAGGGGGCTGGAAATGGCCGATGGATTCTATATTTATTTATTTCAAGGTCTTCATTTAACGGGTCCTTCCAGGGGTTCTGTAACTAAAGCCAAACTGCGCAGCAAACACTGTGGGGCTGGGAGAGGAGTCGCTGCTCCCCCTACCCCGTGACTAGGGCGGGGGGCGGGGGAAACAAGTTCCCCGGCCAACACCACGGACCACTCCGACTCCCCCTCTCCCCTCCTCCACAGGAAGGGGGAGGCTAACAGAGAAAAGGGGGAAAACAAGTTCCCCAGCCAGCCCTGCCGCCCCGATCACTCTCGGTTGTCTCCCCCGCCTCCCCTCAGAAAGGGGGAGACTGGGCACCCGGGAAGGCAGCAGAGAAGGGGGCAATCCCGCCCTTCCCCCGCACCCCCAGCCCCCAACAGACTCCTGCGGGGTCCGTGGGCAAGCCGGGAAGCCGAAGGGGCGGGTGGGGGTAGAGGGTGCCGAGCCCCGAAACCAAACAAAGCGCGGCCTGAGAGGGAGCCCGGGCGAGCAGCGAAGCCACGGCTTTTCCTGCCGGCCGGGGCCCGAGCCCGGCTGACACTGCGGCACCCGGGACCCGCCTCCGTTCAGCCCCCATCTCCCACCCTCGGGGCATTCCGGCCGCCCCCCGCACGCCCCGGCCTCCCTCCTCGCGGGTCCCCAACGGCCGGCCGCCCGAGCCGGCGGGCGGCGGGGAGGGAGCGCGGCCTTACCCCGCTCGCCGGCGTTGTTCCGCTCCTGGGGCAGCGGCGGAGGCGGCGGTGGCGGCGGCGGAGGCTGCTGCTGCTGCTGTTGCTGCTGCTGCGGCGGCGGCGGAGGCTGCTGCGGCGGCGGCTGCTGCTGCTGCTGCTGCTGCTGCTGCTGGAGCGGCTGCTGGGGCGGCTGCGGCGGGGGCTGCTGCTGCTGCTGCACCGGGCGCGGCCGCGACACTCGCCTGGGTCTCCGGTTGGCGGCTCGGACGGAGTTCATTTGCCGGGCTGAGGTGGCGGCGTTGGCGGAGGGACACACACACGCACACGCACAGCGAGCCCCGAGCAGGGGAAGGGGGTGGGGGGAAGGGGGAGGAAGGAAAGGGAGCGAGGGCTAGGGGAGACGGTACGAGCGGAGGGGGCGAGGGCGCCCCCGAGTCCGGAGAAAGGCCCGCGGAGGCAGAGACCGAGCGAGGCCGGGCGGGAGGGCCTGACGCGCGGGGAAGGCCGAGGCCGCCGGGTGGGGCGGCCGCGAGGGACGGGGAGAGAGAGAGAGACGGGCAGAGCGAGAAAAAGAAAGGGCGTCCGCCGCCTGGGGATCCCGAGGCGAAGCGCGGCGCCGGCGGCTGAGGAGACAGACCCGGGTCCGACCGACTGCCGAGCGGCGTCTCCGCGGCTGGGGTGGTGGGCGGGCGGGCGAGAAAGGGAGAAGGAGCAGAGAGGGAGAGAAGGGAGGGAGGGAGGGAGCAGGGGGCGCCCGGCTTCTTTTTTTTCCTCTTCCTCCCCCCCACACCCCCTGAAAGAGATTTCTGAGAGGAATTTTTTCTCTTTCTTCGGCCTCTTCTCTCTCCTCCCCCCCTTCTCTCCTCGGCGAAGGGGAAATGAGTGTGAAAGGAGGAGATGGGGGAAAAGAGGCGTCGTCGTTCCTCCTCCTTAAAGGAACCTTTCCTCCACCTCCTCAGCCCCGTCCCCGCGGCTTCTGCTGCTGCTCCGTGGCAGGAGGAGCCATTGACACCACCAGAGCCTCCACTCGCCTCGTCGGTCCCTCCCCGTCGGGGGCTGGCCAGGGCCGCGGGGGAGGGCCACGGGGCGGCGGGGGGAGGGCCACGGGGCGGCGGGGGAGGGGCGAATGGGTGGCGAGGAGAGGGGCGGGGAATGCTTGCCCAGGAGCCAATAGGAGGCGCCTATACAACCTTCGGGCCAATGGGGCCCCCGCTCTTATCTCGAAGTCCCTGCTTCCTCTCTCGGGTTTCCTCCTTCCCCCCTCTAAAGGGTGGGGGGAAGGAAGAAAGGGGGAGTGTGGTGGGGCGGGTGATAATGGGGAGGTATCAGGGCATATAATAGAGCAGGGGGTGGGCGAAGGGAGCGCTAGTGCGTAGCGAGGATTCTAGGAGAGGAGGTGCTCGGAGGAAAGGGCGGGGGCTGCTGATGTAATGGGGAGAAGTGATTAATCCTTTGGTTCGTCGTTTCAGTTTTCCCTCAACCCCCCCACCTGCACCCGATTTTTTAAGCGGAAAAAAAAAAGAAAAAAAAGTGAAGCGAAGGAGCCGATTTTTTGGCAACTTGGGTTTTCTGTTGTAGGTAGGTTCAAAGTCTGAGCTGTAGGGAGCGCTAGAGATTCTGTGCCCTTTAGCCGAGCTGAGGTATGTGCAAACCTTGGCGATCCAGTCTGAGCATGGTTACCGAAGTTTGCAGACAATTTCTAATCGTAGTCCCAGAGAGTTATTTCTATCTTGAAAAGGTTTTGATTACTAGGCAGTAGACCCTTCGGTTAGTTTACTTTTTGGTGACGTGGTCTATGTACCGTTCGTGGGATATGTGAGAAAAGGTGGGAAGTAGATGTGTTTGTTTATATGCTTTAAAAAAAAAAAAAGTGTTTTAGAGCTCAAACTCATAGGAAAAGAAAAAAGAAAATCCTAGAGGAATTAATTCTCTGTATCTGTGTCTGGTCCCGTCAGCATAATCTCTCCCCAAGGAAATCGTGTTTTTATTCCCTAGCTGTTGTGATGGCTGAGAAAATACCCTTTCTCAATTTTCTCTGCTGTCTCTTTTGTTTATCGTTTTATGGACGTGGTAAAACTGGCAGTTTATCTGACTCTCTGGTTTTCAGATCTTTGGGTGATTTCTCTCTTATTTGAATTTGATCAATTGCTGTGTAGGTTTGAGATAATTAAGCGGTTACAAAGTGTGATAAAGTAAGGCTGAGAGGGAGAAAAGTGTATTTTGGGAGGAAGGAGAGGAGATGTGAGCCAGTAGTGTTGCGTAGGGTGTTTGAATCCCTGATGTGATATGTGACTCTATGCAAATTACTGTTATGGATATAAGGTAATGGGGGGGGGGGGCTTTTAATAAGGACCTGCTTTAGACTATATAATCCTGTTTTCAATTTTTTTTAATTCTGTAATTTTCAGATAATCTCTCTTTGGTCCTGAAGATGGAGACCACTAGAATATAAATTTCCTTCTCAAAAAAATATTTGAGGAGAAGAGCTGTTAGAAAACAACTGAAGAACTCTAGATTTTTATGGTAGGTGCAGATGGGTACAACTTTAGATTTGGTCCAAATAAATGTAGGGGAGAAAAGGAAAAGTATAGGTATAAGTGGATTTAGAAAAAAAATTTTTATTCGAGAAGCACCTATTGATTAATTCTATGTATTACTCTGTAGGGTGCTATGGAAAATACCAAAAAATAAAAGGCAAAATATCCCTCATAAAGACTTTGTATTTTAGTATGACAGATTTACATGATTAATTAAAGATGTGCAAAGAAAATAGCTTATTTTTATTTTCTGTAATTTTTAATCTCTTCAAGTCCCCACATTATCTAGTTTTATAGAAACATAAATGTTACCCGGCTGGTGTGGCTCAGTGGATTGAGCACTGGCCTATGAACCCAAGGGTCAATGGTTCGATTCCCAGTCAGGTCACATACCCAGGTTGCAAGCCAGGGGTCCAGCCAGGACCCCAGCTGGAGGCAGGTGAGAGACAACCATACATTGATGTTTCTCTCTTTTCTTCATCCCTCCCTGCCCTTCTCTCTAAAAATAATGAATAAAATCTTTTAAAAAAACATAAATGTTGAGTCTTTTAGATTTTATTTTCCCAACTCCCCCCATTCCAAGATACATATGGAGGTCAAGGGTTGCTATATAAGGTATAAAAGGAATGTCTTTCACATCTTTGGCACCTTAGATTTCTAAGTCATTACTGCCATTCTTTGGCATAGATAGTAAGGTGCCTTGTTTCAACACAACCAATATATTAAGACATATAGACATTTTTTCCTGATAGGTGGAAGTAAAGTGTCTTGAGAAAGGGAGTGCTTTTTTCTAATTCATACAGTGACTGGTGGGTTAGTTGGCAGCCTTGAGGGATGGGAAAGCTTGCGTGGCATGAGGGAAGGGCCTGAGCCATGTATACCAGTCTCTGTGTTGTACAGTGGTATGGAGTGTCGGGTGGTCTGAAAATAGGACCACTAGCCCCAGAGACAAAACTAGTCATTTCTGTCTTTTACAGATGTCACACTGGGTCTTTTGCTAAAGGCCATACCTGAGCCATTTGCCCTATACACTGCAACCTCTATACTGACCCCGGGTCTCTGCAGGCCCATTGAGTCTCACTGTGCCACTCTCTTCCATGAGACATATGGGAACTAATGGATTCCCTGAATACCACATGTAAGCCTTGATAAGACAGGAGCCTTGCTTTGTACTTTTCTATTCAGCCACCTTTCTTCACTAATGTTGCGTTATTCTCCCTCCATCATTACTGAGCATGCTGTCAAGCTGAAAATGAGTGAACTCAGCTTCCTCTAGGCATACTCAGGGAAGCAAACCGCCATCCCTAATTTTCTTGGAATTCCCCATATCTATGTGAATACTTTAGCTATATACCTCCAACTCTAGTTTTTACCTTGAGAAAGAGGGAAAGTAAGCTGGGTCTGACACCTTTTCCATGTCCCCTTTTCTTCTGTCCATTATCCCTCAGGACCACAAGAGATGGATTGTTCTCGTTCTTGAACTGTTATCAGGAGCATTTCTTAGGTACCATATCCTCTTCATCCTTGTGATGGCATCCACTCCCTGTCCCCTTTTTTAGAACCATGACGGCTTGATGGAGTGCTCAAGAGATTAGTTTAACAATAATGGAACATCTATTGGAAGATATTTTAAAATATTATCCTCTCTCCATATAACTGGTTTCTACATATTCTTAGTTTATCTTATGAGATTAAATGTTGGAGTCATCTTTGTACAAAAGTGTTCAAAGACATTTTAACTTAGAATCGTGGAACTTAAGAGTTGTTAAAACAGGCCTTGGAGATCATTTAATTCTCATTTCTGTATTTGACAGACTGGGAAGCTAAAAGTTCAAAGAGCTGAGGTGACAAAACCAAATCCTATAACAAGTTAGTAGCAAACTTATTGCCTGCCAGTCCAGTGCCCTTTCAATTCACAAGTGTTATAGACTCTTAATTCTTCTAGTGAAAATCCAAATATTCCAGATGGATTTTATCCATAGCCAGATCCACCTGTGCTAGCAAATAATCCTCTAAATTAGCTGTCATAGAATTTATGTGTGAGAGAAAACAGGAGAAAACCTTCAAGGGGAATTTTATTTGGGGTAGGCGTCTCCCAGAATGATTTCAGTATACATTTTATTTAATTTCAGAGGACTATAATTCCCGTAGGGTTTGCTCACTCTTCAAGAACATTTGTGTTTGTTTTTCTCAACTAATTACTGGTGCTTAACAGGTTAGTGTACTTAAAATTATTTGTTTATAAAGCCTATCACAGTCAAAGTGTAGAAAAAATTAGCCCTTTAATCATTTTAATACCTGGCAGGTGATATTTCCTGTGGTTTTTAAATGATAATTTTTATAATTTTTGATAAATTTTACTATTTCAAAGATTCAGCTTCCCTTTCCTCTGTCATTCCATCATCTAGTCCCAAGCCATCATCACTCAGTCTGTTATATAAGACACCTCAAAGCTGCTCACTTCTTTTATGTTGTTTAGGAAGTTAGTTTGATCTGAATATTGTTTTTCTGAAGGAATAATAACCAGCTCTTTTTAAAATATCCTTGTTAGAGTATGAATGACTTATCTCACTAAGCTGCAAGAATTCATTCTTTAGTACATATTCAGATAATATTTTATCAGCTAGGCATGCAAATTAACTTGGAACTAAGGGTCTAAATTTAATGTATATGTGGGGAAACTTGGTAAGTGTACAGGCCAATGATACTCATAATAGGGGTTATCTTTAAAGAATTATAGAATTGAACTTTAGTACCCTTCGCTGTGGAATAATATACATACAGCACTATTAAATTAATTATGTTCAAGATATAGGATGGGATATGCTAGATGTATGCAAATATTTACTTTTGCTTTTTAAAAGCAGAATGCATCCCTGGCTAGTGGCACAGTGGATAAGGTGCCGGCCTGCGAATCCAAAGATTGCTTGTTCAATTCCCAGCCAGGGCACATAAGCAGGTTGCAAACCAGGTCTCCAGCTAGGTCTGTAGCTGGAGGCAGGTGAAAGGCAACCATACATTGATGTCTCTCTCTCTCTCTGCCTCTCTCTAAAAATAATGAATAAAATCTAAAAAAAAAAAAAAAAAAAGTTGAAAATCATGATTGTTTACCTATAAAAAAATTAAAATAATAAAAGCAGAATGCAATTTGTAAGGCTTTCAAGAAGACTGTGACGAACAAAAAAGTGTGTCATATTGTGAAAATAATTGGTAGGTGAACAGAATAATGGTCAGATGTCAGAGTGGAAGACCAAGAGGGAGCTCTGCCACTTAACGGCTGTCCAATTTTGGGCAATTTACTTAATCTCTTTGTGCTTCAGTTTCTGCATCTATAAAATGGGGGGTTGGGGATGTTAGTTCTAGTTTAATGGGATTTTTTGATATTTAATTAAACTAATACCTATAAAATGCTTAGAACAGTGCTTAGTGCATGAAAGGCACTTAGTAAACTGTTACCCATTATTGTTATTCCTGTTGGTGTTATTTTAGGCCTTACTTGATTCTCAAAATTACACAGACATTACATGTAAAGAAGCAGGTATGGTGTTTATTATAAGGAAATATGCCTAGAAAATGAATAGTATTAGAAAAAAATTTAAAGGTACAGGGAAGACACCAAAGGAAAGTTTCAGGCAGAACAACAATAGGTAGAGATCAGACATGGGTGGAAACTGATAGGAGAAGGCCTCTTGTGCAGGATTTCTCCACTCAAGCAATAGAAGGGTGGGGAAAAAGTAAGTATGTGAAACATACTTGATTCTTGTATTTTAAAAAGTTAATAATTATTTATTTTATTTGTCAGGATTATTGTTATTATGTCATATCTTCATGATTTATCTTTTAGATAATGATGGTTGCTAACCAATGACCAATAAAAGTGGATACTTAAACAAAACTTACTTTTGCACACCCCTGTATCTGAACAGGGGAGCTTGTGGCAGATGCAAAATACACTGATATTTTTTCACTATGGGAGACTCTCAAAGGAGAGTCTAAGAAGGAGGTCAGGAAACAAATACACAGACTGAGAAAGAAAGAGAAAGAAGGAAAGAACAAAAGAGAGGGGGAAAGTAGCAGGTTAAAATATAGCAGAAAGAAAGAAGGAACTTGTACCCTTTGCAACAACATGGATGGAACTGGAGAGTATTATGCTTAGTGAAATAAGCCAGTCAGTGAAGGACAAATATCATATGATCTCACCCATTACGGGACAATAATGAGCAAAACTAACAACAAGCAAAACAGAACCAAGTATATGAATACAAGGAATAGGCCTTCAGT
>PVIW01003215.1:51982-82972 GCA_004026585.1 Noctilio leporinus | reverse complement strand
GGGACAGAGGGGAGCAAAAAAGGGGATGGATGTAATACAACAACAATAAAATTAAAAAAAAAAAAAATTAAGAACTCACTTAGGCCTCCTGGAAAGGAATCAGAATGACAGAAGGATGTAGTACAGGAGCAGAGAAGGAAAAAGCAGAACGTGATACACAAAGTAGCACAAGCTACTCAAGGACTGAGGAATCTGAAAGCTAAAGGAAGTGGAGTTTTAGAGGAGGAGCACCTGTTAGAGGACAGAGTAGATCCCTCTATGATCCTGAGATTACAGCTTTGGAAGCATCACTAAAGCTTCAAATTCAGAAATCTGTTGAGAGTGAAAATCCCACCAAGATACATTTCAGAAAAGAGGACCTTAGAAGCAAGGTTGTTTATGGACCTAAGGAGTTTTAGAGGAGGAAAGAGTGATAGCAGCTATGTCATAAAGTTTTAAAGTGTGGAGATCCTCCTGGAGATGGACAAATACCCAGAGAAGATCAGCTATAGATGATGGGTATGGACTACTGGGCCATGGAGTGCTGTGTTCACACTTGAAAAAGGAAGCTAGCTATATGACTTGACAGAGACCAGGCTCATTTTAACAGTGGGCTGGCTTCCAGGCCCAAAACACCAGACACAAAAGGGAAATGGAAATTGAAGTGTTCAAAACATGGGAAAGATACCAAAAGAAAGAAGGAAGATTTGGGTGTAATTTAGATATTGGAGATACTACCACTGGAAACCTCCTCATGTCTCTCTCTCTCTCTCTTTTTTTAAATTTTATTGTCGTATTACATCCATCCCCTTTTTGCTCCCCTCTGTTCCCCTCCTCCTCATGTCTCTTTGTACTTAATTGGGCATTATGCCTATTCTTAAATTAATCTCTGGCAAAAGTGAGGGGATTGCTCTTAGACCACTCAGACTTGCCCCTGTAGCTTCAGATGTGGTCAGCTGAATGGAGGAAATGTGGGTAACTAGAAAAAAATTGTTTTTATGTGAGGGGACAGAGAGGAATATGTTTTGTAGGCAGTTGACTATGTCCTTATTAAAAACAATTATGTCCTATGCCATAGTTAACCTCTTGATGAGCATTTATCTCAACTGAATTTAAATTCACATAGTTGGAAAACATGTTATAATGGGCATTCTGGCAAGGTGGAAACAAACTAAAAAAGATGTTCTCTCTCTCTCTCTCTTTTTTTTTTTTTTTTACCAATGTGTGGTTGCCTTTTACCTGCCTCTAGCTACGGATGTGGCTGGAGACCTGGCTGGAGACCTGGTTTGCAACCTGGTTACATGCCCTGACTGGGGCACCTTTGGGTTCAAAGGCCAGCGCCTTATCCACTGTGCCACCAGCCAGGTCAGATGTTCTCTCTTTAACTTTTGTTTCTATGCATTATTCTCCTTCTCTCAAATAACTGCAGGTCTGTTGCAGTCTCTGATAGACAACAGCAGCAAGGGCCTATATACTGGGCTCTAGGAACACCATTTTGTTTGCAAAATGCTGCTATTGCAAATGTCACATTTGCTTCAACATTTATGGTATACTAGATTTGGGTGGATTGCTTCAATTTTGAGGGTACTGAAGCACTGCACCCATTGTAATGAGAGAAGGCTCAAGGTGCAGTGTCTGCTGAAGGAACCCAAACCCCAGGGCATTTAAGGGAGAATTTTATGACAGGAACTGAAAAAATCAGGATATTAGGGAGAAAACTAATTGGACTTTAATGTCTTTGGAATTCAATTTATAATAGGAAAATAAATTCCTCTTGGACTTGGGAAGCGCTTTAATGGTGGGAAGTACTTCCCATTATCCCATTTTCAGCCGTTCTTTGTTGTTTAATTTGAACCTTTTAAGAAGCAATCTTTTCTGTTGGCCAATTTTGGACAGTATGACCAGGCGTGATTTCAGATGGGAAAATAAACTGGGGAGTAACTATTTGGCCTAGGTTGCAGTGAGGCCTTGAAGTTAAATTTCTTAAAAATTAATTTATTGTTGTTGTATTGTTTCATTTTCCCCCCATTGCTCTCCCCTGCCCCTCTCCCATAGTCAATCCCCACTTTGTTGTCCATGTCCATGGGCCACTGAAGTTAAATTGATTAATGACCTGCTATGTATGACCTATTGCAGAAAGTCTTAGAGGACCAGCTTAACTGTGCATCTCGGTGGTCCCAGGAAGTCATAGTGAGAAGCAGGGATAATAACTAAGGAAATTGCTAATCTCTCCCTGTTGGACAATTTTGGTTGTTAAAAAGAAAATAAATAATGGGGTATGTGTGTGAGGCAGGTTGTTCAGCTTCTCTTCCTGCACTTCCACCAGAGTTCATTAAAGAAGGAACATCTACCCAAGCTTCTGCCTATATCTATGCCCTTATTAGATCCTCCTCATAGAAGAAGTGACTAGTCTTGTCTGAGGCTCTGGGGACACTTCACTAGAGAGAGATTATGACATTGAAAGACATTTAATTTTCATTTCTTACAGGCTCTAATGCCTGCTTTTTCATTTCCTACCCTCAGGAGCAGCAGGCTATTTTGCACATATTCTCTCCATGTCATAAGCAGATGGAGAGGTGGGGTGGGGGTAAGCTTCCTCTGGTAAGGAGGTTTAATTGTCCTCTCTTCGTTCCCAACTCCATGGGTCTGGCAGGCCAACCTCATGCTGGCACCTGGTCAGGTAAATGGATTTAAGCTCAGCTATTACTACATCTCTATATGAATCTAACTCTTTAACCTTACTCTTCTCTCTTCTGGCACACTTGAGGGGGTCATAGAATTTAGATGTAGGGTTGGAAAGTAAGAAGCCTCATGTAGACCTGGCCTCCACCCAGTCTTGACCCAAGCTTCATTTTAAGTTTGGACATTTGCTTACTCACTAATAAAATGGTACTGGAGCTCTCTTTGGGGCAACAGATACAGGTGTGCATGTTGTCTAGCTCAGATATCCCAAAAAGAAAAATGAAGAAAGAATAATAACTTAAGAAAAATTTAGGTATTAACAACTGAAGAAGATAGATAAAGGCAGTGGATCTCTGGTATTCTCAAACAGGCTTACTAGGCCCAGGCTGGGACATGATCTGACATCACCAGGGGCAGATCCAGGAAGTAAAGAAAGTATACCTCTACACCAGGACACAAGACATCATGGGCAGAGTGATAGCAAGCTAGAGGAAAGTAGTACCCACCAAAGAGCAACACAACAACCAAAACCTAAGTAGAACCAGTCAGCCCAAATAAATGACATAGAGGGTATCCCAAGAGCATCAAGGTCAGCAGATCAAGGAGACTGCCCCACTGAATCTCACAGATCTCCTACCATAGAAGGTCACACCACAAAGACAGGATGTCAAAGCAGACCAATCTAAGAAGCAAACTAGAAGAGTTGTCTCAATTGGGGAGGCAAAAAAAAAAAAAAAAAACCCAAAAAACAAACAAACAAAAAAATACCCCATTGAAAGGAAAAGAGGAATCCTCAGAAAGTGTTAAGTGAAATAGAGGCAAGCACTTAACTATTGGACATGAAAATCAAATTGATGATTATAGAGAAGCTCAATGAGCTCATTGAGCTAAAAGAAAACTACAAAAATAAACTCCAGGGAAACTATGAAGAATTCCAGGAAAGCTACAAGGAACTTACTGAGAACTACACCAGCATTAAAAAGGACATAGAAACTATCAATAAAAGCCAGGAGGAAATGAAGAATACAATTTTCAAATTGAAGAACACAGTAGAAGGAATCAAAAGCAGGCTATGTGAAGCAGAGGATCAGATCAGCAAGCTGGAGGACAACATAAAAAAAAAATTGCCAGACAGTGTAACAAAACAAAAAAGACTGAAAATGAATGAAGAGGTTTTAAGAGAGCTGCAGGACAATATGAAACATAATATCTGTATCATAAGGATACCAGAAGGAGAAGAGGAGCAAGAGGTAGAAAACCTGTTTGAAAAAGTAATAACAGAAAACATCCCGGACGAGAGGAAAGAAAGTCATTTAAGTTCAGGAAGCACAGAAGGTCCCAATGAAGGTGAACCCAAACAAGCCCACTCCAAGACACTTAAAATGGCACATTTCAGAGATAAAGAGATAATCCTAAAAGCAACAGGAGAGAAACAACTAATAACATACAACGGAGCTCTGATAAGGTTATCAGCTGACTTCTCAACAGAAATACTACAAGCCAGAAGGGAATGGCAAAGAATATTCCAAACAATGAAAAACAAATGCCTACAACTAAGACTACTCTACCCAGCAAGGTAGCTCTCATTCAAAATGGAAGATGAAGTAAGGAGTTTCCTAGACAAAAGGAAGCTAAAAGAATACATCTCCAGCAAACCAGCATTGCAAGAGATGCTAAAAGGTTTGCTTTAAGAAGATGAAGAAAGAGAGAGCAGCAAAAAGAGAACACAGGTACAAAGAGGAAATAACCTTAAATGCAAATGGATTAAATGCACCAATCAAAAGATATAGGGGAGCTAAATGGGTAAGAAAACATGACCCATGTATATGCTGTCTACAAGAGAAACACCTCAGAACAAAAGATCTACACAGACTGAAAGCGAAGGGATGGAAAAAATATGGACATGAAAAAAAAAAGTGGGAGTAGCAATACTTAGACAAGATAGATTTTACAAAGACCATAAACAAGAGACAAAGAAGGGCATTTCATAATACTTAAGGGAACAACCCATCAAGAAGATATAACCCTTGTAAACATACATGCCCCCAACAAAGGAGCATCAAATACATAAGGAAAATCTTTGAGGACTTCAAGAAGGACATTGACAGCAACACACTCATAGTAGAGGATTTTATTATTCTATTATCAACAATGGACAGATTTTCAAGCAGAGAAACACCAAGGCTATTGTAGCATTGAACAACACTCTACATCAAATGGGTTTAATGGATATATTCAGAACTTTCCACCCCAAGAAAGCAAAATACACATTCTTTTCAAATGAACATGGAACATTCTCAAAGGTAGACCACATGGTAGGACACAAATTCAAGAAAATTGAAATTATATCAAGCATTTTCTCAGATCACAATGGCTTGAAACTAGAAACCAACCTCAAGGAAAAAACCAAAAACATTCAAATTCATGAAGACTGAATAATATACTATTAAATAATGAATGGGTTAACAATAAGATCAAGGAAGACATCAAAAACTTTCTGGAAACAAATGAAAATGAGCAGCCCATAACCTATGGGACATAGTGAAGGCAGTCCTGAGAATGAAGTTCATAGCAATACAGGCCTACCTAAAAAGGCTAGAAGAATCTCAAACAGCCTAAACCTACAACTACAAGAACTAGAGGAACAACAATAAATAAAGCCCAGATGGAGTAGAAGGAAAGAAGTAAGATCAGAGCCGAATTGAATGACCTAGAGACTAAAAGAACAATTCAAAGGATCAATAAATCCAAGAGCTGTTTTTTTTAAAAGATCAACAAAATTAAAAAGCCTTTTACCAGGCTCATTAAGAAAAAAAAAAAAAAAGAGAGAGAAAACACTCAAATAAATATAATCAGAAATGAAAGAGGAGAAATCACAACTGATACCACAGAAATACAAAGGATTCTAAGGAATTACTACAAACAACTATATGACAAGAAATTTGACAACCTGAATGAAATGGACAAATTTATGAAAACATACAAGTATAATTTTCCAAAAGTGAATCAAGAAGAAGCAGAAAGCCTTAATAAACTAATAATAACTAGTGAAATTGAAGCAGTAATAAAACTCCTGGCACACGAAAGCCCCAGACCGGATGGCTACATAGGCAAATTTTACCAAACATATAGGGAAGAAACAACTCCTATCTTCCTCAACCTATTCCAAAAAATCCAAGAAGGAAGACTCCCAAACTTTTTCTATGAGGCCATTATTATTCTAATCCCAAAACCAAGTCAAGATATAACAAAGAAAGAAACTACATGCCAATATTGCTGATGAGCATAGATGCTAAAATTCTCAACAAAATATTGGCCAGTGAGATCCAGCAATACATTAGAAAGGTCATACACCATGATCAAGTGCGATTTATCCCAGGGATGCAAGGATGTTATAATATTCACAAATTAATAAATGTAATAGGCCACATAAACACAATGAAAGACAAAAACCATATGATCATATCAATAGTGCTGGAAAAGCATTTGATAAAATATAGCACCCATTTATGATAAATACACTCAGCAAAGTGGGAATAGAGGGAGCACGCTTCAATATAAGATGGGCCATCTATGAGAAAACCTGCAGCCAACATCACACTCAATGGGAAAAAACTAAAAGCCTTCCTCCTAAGATCAGGAACAAGACAAGAGTGTCCACACTCTCCACTTCTATTCAACATCAGTTTGGAAGTTCTAGCCACAGTGATAATCAGACAAGAAAAAGAAATCAAAGGCATCCAGGTTGGAAAGGAGGAAGTAAAACTGTCATGATTTGCAGATGACATGATTGCATACATACAAAACCTTATAGACTTCACCAAAAAAACATTTGACCTAATAAGTGAAATTGGCAAAATAGCAAGATACAAAGTCAATATCCAGAAATCTAAGGCATTTTTGTACACCAACAATGAAACATCAGAGGTAGAAACTGGAAAGCAAATCAGATTTACTATAGCAATAAGAAAAATAAAGTACCTAGGAATAAACTTAACCAAGGAGGTAAAAAACCTGTACTTGGAAAACTATAGAACACTGAAGAAAGAAATTGAGGAAGATACAAATAAATGTAAGCATATACTCATGGATGGGAAGAATTAACATCATTAAAATGTCCATACTACCCAAAGCAATCTAAAGATTCAATGCAATCCCTATTAAAATGCCTATGACATATTTTACAGATCTGTAACAAATAGTTCAAAATTTTATATGGAGCCAGAAACAACCCCAAATAGTCACAGCAATCTTGAGAAAGAAGAACAAAGTAGGAGGAATCACAATAGTGGCTATCAAACTACTCATATATTACAAAGCCATTTTAATCAAAACAGTCTGGTACTGGCATAAGAATAGACACATAGATTACTGGAACAGAATAGAGATCCCAGAAATAAACCCAGGAATCTATGGTCAACTAATATTTGACAAAGGAGAAAGGAGCATAAAATGAAGAGAAAATAGCCTCTTCAACGAGTGGTGTTGGGACAACTGGACAGGGACATGCCAAAAAATGTAACTAGACCACCAACTTAACACCATACATCAGAATAAACTCAAGATGGATGAAAATCTTAAACATATGCTGTGACACCATAAAAGTTCTAGAGGAAAATATAGGCAGTAAAATTGCAGATATCCCATGCAGCAATACTTTCACTGATACTTCTCCAAGGGCAAGGGAAATAAAGGAACAAATATACAAATGCGACTACATGAAACTAAAAAGTTTCTACTCAGCTAAAGAAAACATCAGCAAAATTAAAAGGGAACCAACTGTATGGGAAAACATTTGCTAATGATACCTCAGATAAGGCTTTGGTTTCCAAAATATATAAAGAACTTACACAACTCAACACCAGGCAGACAGACAACCTGATTAAAAACTGGGCAAAATATCTGAACGGACATTTCTCCAAAGAGGACATACAAAGGGCCCATAGGCATATGAAAGAATGCTGAACATCACTAGCCATCAGAAAGATGCAAATCAAATCCACAATAAGATACCACCTCCCACCTGTCACAATGGTCACCATTAACAAAGCAACAGATAAGTGCTGGCAAAGATGTGGAGAAAAAGGAACCCTAGTGCATTATTGGTAGGAATGCAGACTGATGCAGCCACTATGGAAAACAGTATGGAACTTCCTCAACAAACTAAAAATGGAACTGCTTTTTGTCCCAGATATTCCACTGTGAGGATTATACCCAAAGAATCTTGAAACACCAATTCAGAAGAACCTATGAACTCCTATGTTTATAGCAGCGCTATTTACAATAGCCAAGTACTGGGAGCAGGCTAAGTGTCATCAGTGGATAAAAAAACTGTGGTACATTTACACAATGGAGTACTACACGGCAGAAAGAAAAATTGAACTCCTACCTTTTGCAACAGCATGGATAGAACTGGAGAGTATTATGCTTGGTGAAATAAGCCAGGCAGTGAAAAAGACAAAACACTATATGATCTTACCTAATACAGGAAACTAATGAACAAAACAAACTAACAAGCAAAATAGAACTAGAGGCTGGAAACAAGGAACAGACTAACAGCAACCAGAGGAAAGGTGAGAAAGGGGCAAAGAAGGTAGAAATCACAGAACTAGTGTAAATGACCCGTGGATATGGACAACATGTGGGGACTGACTGTGGGAGAGGGGGTGATGTGGGTGGAGCAGGGGAGAGCAATGGGGTGGAAATGGAACAAATGTAATATAATAATTAATTAATTTTAAAAATACCCCCCCCCCAAAACCACTAATGGTTATTATACCCCAATCTATATAGGGACACAATTACATTGTATGGATATACCAGACTTATTTAGCTATTCTCTTATAGATTGACATTTCATTTGTGTTCAGTTTTTAAAATTGTAAACAATACATATAGTGAACTTTATAAAGATTAGAATTTTAAAGTTTTCAGCTTACAGAAAAAAAGAAAAATTAGAACTGTTTTTGTGACATATAAACTTGAAAAATATTTGTAAATATATTTTGAGTAAGATTTTGTAGCTGTAATTTACCTCTTTGCTTGGTGGCCAATAATTGTTATTCAAGTTATAAGTGATGTGAAAAGTGTGAAATGGAAGACAGTTCTAAATAAGTAGAACTATTGTTATGTTCAATGCATGTAATAAAATTTTCATTTTAACCATGAAAAGCTATACATTTTATGTTAATGGAAGATGAATTTCTCTCTGCCCTCAGCTTTTTAAAGAATTGGTTTGAAAGGGTACCGGATTACTGCTTTTCCCAGGGTTCTCACATGATTTAAGCCAATCCTTCCTCAGTTTTTCACTCTGTTATTCATCTAATGTTGCATAATTTGTGCCATCCACTCTCCCAGTCTTCAATTCCATGGCTCCTTCTGAAAAGATAAGCTATTGCAGGTAGTGGGAAGGATAGAGAGGAGGGAAAGGGTAAAATCTGAAAAGATAAGGAGACCCACTAACACATCTATTGAAATGGCCAAAATTCAGAACATGGACAACACCAGATACCGGTGACAATGTGGAGCAACAAGAGCCCTAATTCATTGCTGGTGAACGTGCAAGATAGTACTGGTCATTATGGAAGACAGTTTGGAGATTTCTTACAAAGCTAAACATACTTTTACCATATAATTCAGCAATCACACTCCTTGGTATTTACCAAAAAAGTTGAAAACTTATGTGCAAAAACCCACATAGGAAGTTTACAGCAGCTTTATACATAATCACCAAAGTTTGGAAACAACCAAGATGTCCTTCAGTAGGTGAATGAATCAAGTGTGGTACAATAAATAATAATGGAATATTATTAATGAAGTATTAATAAATAATCATGGAGTATTACTGAGCTATCAAGCCACAAAAAGAGACAGGGGAATCTTAAATGCATATTACTCAGTGAAAGCCAATCTGAAAAGGCTGCAGTACTGTATGAGTCCAACTATATGACATTCTGGAAAAAGCAACATATGACAAAAAATAAAAAGATCGGTAGTTGCCAACTGTTAGGGAGGAAGGAAGGATGAATAGGCAGAGCACTAAAGAGTTTTAGGGCAGTGAAACTATTCTGTAGGGTACCATAATAGTGCATTCAGGTCATTATACATTTGTCCAAACACATAGAATGTATAACACTAAAAGTGAACTTTTAATATAAACCATGGACTTTGGGTGATAATGATGTGCCAATGTAGGTTCATCAGTTATAACAAATGTACCATCTGGTAGAGGATTTTCATAATGGGGGAGGCTAGGTATATGGAGGCATGGGGTATATGATAAATACCTGTATTTTATGTTCAATTTTGCTGTGAACTTAACTCTGCTCTGAAGAAATAGTCTATTAAAATACAGGCAAAACAAATATCTTTTAAAAATATTTGTTTTTTATATTTTATTAAAAAAAAAAGAATAGAATATGATGGACATTCACTCCCCAAATACTGTTCTAGAGCAGGAAGGGTGATAAGCCTCATACATGTGTCAACCATGTCTAATGACTGGTTCTATAGAGCTCCTGCCCCTGTCATAATCCTATTCAGCATGCAATGAATCATTAAGGTCAGCACTTAGATACATATATAAAAAAGTAGTTGAGAAAATGTTTGTTCTCTACACATCTGGAGAAGAGGCCTTAGTGTGGAGGTCCAGGTTTTGGGGTATGAAAACATTGGATAGTCTTAATCTATTCTCATGTCTTCCCCTCCCTCACTTCAACACAGCCTCTGACACTGTAAAAATTGACTCACAGAAATTGAAAATTAGGGAACTGATCCTTTTGTATACTTATAGCCCTCCAAGCTACTACTTACCAAGGATCACAAATGAAAGGAGTCAGACTTTTTAAAACAAACAGATCAACAGATTAAACACCCTCTAGAGTTCTAATAGCCCTAGTTAAAAACTCTTACTTAAAAAGTAAACAATTAAGAGATTCTCATCAAAGGTGGATAGCTTTTAGCATAGAAGCTTGTAATTTTTTTTAGGGAACACTACTTGGAATCCATCTTGTCCTAACAAGAAGGTAATAGAGATTTCTAGTCATTAAAGACCTCATTTAAAGGACTGGGCCCCATCACAGAATGTATCTTTCTCTTGATATGGATCAACTTTATTATGTGACTCACTTTAATGAATGCTTAACATAAAATTGGGGATATTTTTGGTCAGTTTTATTTTTTAATATATTTTATTGATTATGCTATTACAGTTGTTTCAATTCTTCCTTTTTTGCCCTGCCTCCACACAGTACCCCCTTTCCTCCACTAATCTCCCCCTTAGTTCATGTCCATGGGTTGAGCATGTAAGTTCTTTGGCTTCTCCATTTCCTACATTGTTCTTAAGATCCCCCTATTTTGTACCTACCAATTATGCTTCTTAGTCACTGCACCTCTCCCACCCCATTCTCTTCCTTTCCCCTCCCACCTGATTTCCCTTGAGATCATCTTTATATCTATGATTCTGTTCCCGTTCTGGTTGTTTGCTTAGTTTGTCTGTTTTTTTTTTAGGTTCAGTTGTTGACAGCTGTGAATTTGTTGTTATTTTATTTTATTTATTTTTTAGGGCTTAGGGTTTTTTTAAATTACTGTTCCCCTATCTTTATTTTTTTTAATTCTATTACAGTTGTCCCTTTTTCCCCCATTGTTCTTCCCTGCCCCACCCACCTCCCCCATCCGACTTTAATGTTCATAGTTTTGATCTTCTTTTTCTTTAAAAAATACTTTTATTTATTTAACAGGTTTTTAAAATTCATTATTTTTAGAGAGAAGTGCAGAGAGGGAGGAAGAAAGGAAGAGAAGCATCAATGTATGATTGCCTTTCACCTGCCTCCAGCTACAGACCTGGCTTGCAACCTGGTTATGTACCTTGATTAGGAATTGAACCAGCGACCTTTGGGTTCACAGGCAGGCACCAATCCACTAAGCCACCAGCCAGGGCCACTTCTTTTTTAAAAAAATAATTCCCTTTAACATTTCATGTAATAATGACTTGGTGATGATGAATCCCCTTAGTTTTACCTTGTTTGGGAAACACTTTACCTGCCCTTCCATTCTAAATGATAGCTTTGCTAGATAGAGTAATCTTGGTTGTAGGTCCTTGCTTCTCATCATTTTGAATGCTTCTTACCAGTCCCTTCTTGCCTGCAAAGTTTCTTTTGAGAAATCAGTGGACAGTCTTATGGGAATTACTTTGTAGGCAACTCACTGCTTTTCTCTGGCTTCTTTTTTTCTCTTTCTTTCTTTCTTTCTTTCTTTCTTTCTTTCTTTCTTTCTTTCTTTCTTTCTTTCTTTCTTTCTTTCTTTCAACTTGCTGCTTTTAAGATTCCCTCTTTATCTTTAACCTTTGGCATTTTAATTATGATATGTCTTGGTGTGGTTCTCTCTGCACCCAACTTGTTTTGGACTCTGCTTTTGGGAAGTGTATGTCTAGTTCCTTTGCCAAATTAGGGAAGTTTTCTTATAGTTGGTTATTAGTTTTCAGGTCAGAATCCTTTGGGAACATGAGTGGGCAGGCCAAGGACTGTTGTGCACAGATAGAGCCAGATATTCTTGCAATGTCCACTGATGAGCCTTTTTCAAATTCTACTTCTTGATTCTAAATGGTTTCTCCTATCCTTCTTGATGCCAACCTCTAGTGTCTTACCTTTGATGACTTGGATTCTGATCATTTTTTGTTTCTTGCCTGGTTTCCTGTTTGTTGGATCGGTACCTTCCAAGATCTTAATCTCTTTGTTGTAGACCCTGAACTGGTAATTGGACTAATATTTCCTGTTTCCTTGCTTAATTATTTAACTTGGCATTATAATAAAGTTGAAAAAACATGAACTTTGCAGTCAGATAGGCTTGAGTTTAAATCCTGACTACACCACTAATTGGTGGTCTAGTTTAAGTAATATATCACTCTGAGGATTAGTTTCTTTTTTTGATAAAACAAAGATATTAATACCAACCTCAAAATATGGTTGTGACTAGAAATAGATAGTGGTAATGGTTGTACAACATTGTGCCACTGAATTGTATCCTTAAAATGTTAAAATGGGCCCTGGCTGGTGTGGCTCAGTAGTTTGAGCACTGGCCTGGGAACCCAAGTGTCCACTGGTTCGATCCCCAGTCAGGGCACAGGTTGCAAGCCAGGTCTCCAGCCAGGTCCCCAGCTGAGGCAGGTAAAAGACAACCATACATTGATGTTTCTGTCTCTTTCTTTCTCCCTCCCTTCTCCTCTCTAAAAATAATGAATAAAAATTTTTTAAAAATGTTAAAATGGGAAATTGTATATTATGTATACTTTATCACAATTAAAACAGAAAAAGATATGATTGTGAGAATTAGTCTTTATAGAACACCCATCATAATACCTGGCACATAGTGGGCTCTCAATAAATTGTAGCTATATAGCATAAAATATTTTATGTTGCAAGTAACAAAAAAAAAAAAAAAAAAAGAAAGAAAGAAAGAAAGTACAACTTAAACTGATTTAAACACTAAGAAATGTACTGGTCATGACATTTTAAAGTTCATGCCTGAGCCCAAATGGATACTCTATTGAAGCACTATCCCAATATGCCAAGGTTGTGGGTTCAATTCCCAGTCAGGGCACATACAAGAAGCAACCAATAAATGCATAAATAAGTGGAACAACAAATTGATTCTCTGCCCCCCACTTCCTCCCTCTCTCTCAAATCAATAAGTTAAAAACAATTTAAAATTTTAAACTTGGGGTAGGGCAGGCTTTTGGGTTAGTTTATGTTACTAAGGATTATTTCTCCAAATCTTCCGTCACTAAAGGCTCTATTTTCTTTCATCTTTCCACTCTGCTTTTTGCAATGCCAACTCTATCCTAAAGCTGACAACTACATCAGAAGGTGGCTGCCAACAGCTCCAAATGCTGTATGTTCCTTCATTCACACCTAGATAGAATGACTTGGTCCCAGCAGTCCAGCAAATATCCTGATATTTATTTGCTTAAACAACATGCCTGCCCAGGAACCAAAAGCTGTGCATGGGAAGATGGAATGTGATACTTAACTTAAATGAATGAAGACAGTGGGTCAGCTTCTCTGGAAGCACATGCGCTACATGGGGCAAGATAGAAAATGAAGGTACTGTAGGGGAGAGAAAGCAGGGCTAAGACAATGAGAAGCCAACCAACAAAAGTCTATTTTCATAGCTATTATCATTATTATTGGCTTTCTTGGCCCCATTCCTTGGCTCTTAGCTATTTCTTTGGAAATCATTGAAAAACAAAACAAAACAACACTAAGCTCTTATTTGAATAAGTGTATTATTTCTTGCAAAGAAAGATCAATAAGTATAAAGCCAAGTTTAATTTAACTGCCTGTTAGGCATCTGGAACAATAGCCAAACAAGCAGCAAAATGCACTGAATAAAGGGTTTCATAGGAATGAATGTCTGGGATGGAGAGCAGGAAGGAAGCTAGAAAGATGGTGACATGCTAAAGTGCCAAAGCCAGAAGGGTGAGGTTAGTTATTAGCTGACAGTTAGTTACTAGAGCCAAGTTAGAAGCCAGGACAAAGGGACAGATGAACAAGGGGAGGGGCCTCCCCCAAAGCAGAGTTGACAGAAGAAAAATCTGATTAAAACCTGATCTTGGCTGATCTGCCTGCTTCTGTTCAGCTATGATATTCCTCTTTCTCCTTTTGACTCAGCGTCTATCTAACGACTCACCCATTTCTGCCGATTTTATTTGTCTCTCCTACCAAAAAGGATCTTTCTCATTCCTTTGCTACATTTCAATCAGCTAATTCCTCCTTATTGGTTAAGACTTTAAATTCTGGCCCTGGCTGGTGTGGCTCAGTGGATTGAGTGCTGGCCTGGGAACTGGAAGGCCACCTGTTCGAACACCTATTACAGCACATGCCTGGGTTGCAGACCAGGTCCCCAGTTGGGGGTGTGTGAGAGCAGCCGATTGACAATTTTTCCCTCCCTTCCCCACTCTCTGAAAATAAATAAACTCTTTTTTAAAAAAAGACTTTAAATTTTGTTTTCAGGAGAGTCTTCCAGTACACCACTGCTGTACCACCTCCCACCCCAAGACACACATCACAGGCTGATTTGAGTAATTCTGTTTGGTACTCTTTACCCAGTAACCTGACCCTGGCTGGGCAGCCCAGTTGCTTATAGCATCATCTCCATATGCCAATGTTACAGGTTTGATCCTTAGGGCACATACAAGAATCAACTAATGAATGGATAAATAAGGGCAAAAAAAAAAAAAAAAAAAAAGATGATTGTTTCTCTTTTTCTCTCTCCCCCTTCCTCTCTCTAAAATCAATAATAATAATTAAAAAATATTCAGTAGCCTAATGTTTTGTCCACTTGTCTCCTGCCAATCTTGATAATCCCAACCCCACCCCCACCAGCTGCAATCACATAAAGTTTTTGAAGATCAAGGATTTTACCTTAGTTATCCTTGGTTCTGTGACACCCAGTGCAGTACCTGGCATTTAATAGGAGCACAATGAATGAAGGAGGCATTTCCTTTGGATACTGTCTGATATCCTCTTAGCTGGTAAAGAAACAGAACAACACATAAAAACCCAAGTGGAAAGGGGGAGTTGGAAATGAGGAATAGAGACATGTTACAGATGTTTTGTAGCAGTTTGTACACATGTTTAGAAATGCAGAGGACAGAGTCAAAACTGCCTACAAGGCCCTGAATGCCTCTTTTTCTTTTCTATTCTCTGTCTTCAAATGCTGTTCCTATTCCCAAACTGTTAGAAGATATTTATATTTATTTTCCCTACTGAGTCACATAGTTTTCACAGTTTTTATGTTGTTGTTTTTTTTCCAGTCAGAGAATCAGGATGTGATTATTACTTGCAAGTGACCATTATAATAGTCCAGACTTACAAATGCTAGTTATTGGCATTTACAGAGTGAAGCAAATCACCTGAACTAAATACCAAGTGCTCAGTAAAGTTACTATAATATCTCATTCCTAGTTATAAAGAACTCATATGACCTTTATGTAGGGAATTTGTTTTCTGTTTAATTTATTTTTCCATTCTGAAACAGACATTCATCCATTATAGGAAAGGAGCCAATTATTGGGTAAATACAGTAACACCTAATGACTACCCTCTGGTATTTAGTTTCAAAACATTTTGCATTTCTTCACGATTAAATTAAAAAAATATTTTGACATTACACTAAAATGAGATTAAATATAATTTTAAATGTTCCAGGAGGTATAACACTGAGCCCTGTTTCTCAAAAGGCTAACTGAACAGTTTTGTGCTTTGCCTGGTTGGTAGGTTTTGACAATAAACTAAGGGAAGAGGTAACAGAAGTGAGGGCTCAGCTTAATAAGTTCTCATAGGTTTCTGGTTATTTAGGACTATTCAGAGACAGAGCCAGCTATAAAGGCAAGTTTTCAGATGTCATGTGTCTTCATGCCCCAGTCCTGCATGAACCCGGACTGCATTAAAGCCCTCTTATCCCCACTCTTGGTGTCCTCCCTGCTAGGTCCTCATTTCTCATGCTATGTCTTCATGACCAGAACTGAGGTCCACCATGCTATTTCTACATAATTAACCACATGTACAACTTTTTCTGACTGCATCTTCCCCTTGGCCTCCCATAAGAATTCTAACTTTCTTAAAATTTTATTTATTTATTTATTTATGGAGTGATGGGTAGGGAGCAAAAGAGAAAGGCAAACATCAATGTGGGAGAGAGAAACACTGATTGGTTGCCTCTCCCGTGAACTTCAACCATGGGACTGGCCTGCAACTTAGGCATGTGCCCTGACCAAGAATCAAACTGGCGTCCTTTGTTTTGCAAGATGACGCTCAACCAACTGAACCATGCTGGCCTGGGCTGAATACTTTTAAAATGCTATTTTAGTGTTTTCTCAATTCTAAGAGATACCCTCCCCTTTCAGTGTTCCTGAAATTGAAATTAATTTTAGAGCCTTTATATTTTTTTCTCCTAGAAAAGTGGTTACTACATTTTTAGTCAATTCTACAGTCAAAAGCATCATAGAATGTGGTATGAACATACTTTATTGGAGATAAGTTTTTTCAGAAGTCAGAAAATATTGCATCTGGAGATTTGAGCTATCACATTGTTAATTCAAACAGATAAAAGACTTTGGGCCCTGGCCGGTAGCACAGCGGATAAGGTGCCGGCCTGAGAACCCAAGGTCGCTGGTTCGATTCCCAGCCAGGGCACATAAGCAGGTTGCAAGCCAGGTCTGTGGCTGGAGGCAGGTGAAAGGCAACCATACATTGATATCTATCTCCCTCTCTCCCTTCCCCTCCCTCTAAAAATAATAAATAAAATCTTTAAAAAAAAAAAAAAAAGACTTTGGGGTAAGAGTAAGAGGGGAACAACAATAAGACCCCTTGCAATTGTCTTCTAGAGGATGGGCTCTTGTAGTACAGGCTTCTCCTGCTAGGTGAGTGTTCTAGGAACTCATCTGTGTCCGTGTGCCAGCTGGTGTTGTTGTGAGAGGCTATGTTTGGCTTCAGTGAATTTTTTTTTTAAAGATTTTATTTTATTATTTTCAGAAAGAGGGGAAAGGAGAGAGGCAGAGAGGGAGAGAGACATCAATGTGTGGTTGCTTTTCACCTGACTGGAGACCTGGTTTGCAATCTTGTTATGTGCTCTGGCTGGGGAATCGAACCTGTGACCTTTGGGTTCACAGGCTGGCACCTTATCCACTGTGCTACCAGCCAGGGCTTCAGTGAATTTTTAAAAAAGATTTTATTATTTTCAGAAAGAGGGGCAGGGAGGGAGGAAGAAAGGGAGAGAGACATCAATGTATGGTTGCCTTTCACCTGCCTCCAGCTAAGGACCTGGCTGGAGCTCCAGCTTGCAACCTGGTTATGTGCCCTGACTAGGGTACTAGGGAATCGAACCAGTCATCTTTGGTTTCACAGGCTGGCACCTATCCACTGAGCCACACCAGCCAGGGCCAGTGAATTTTTTTGAAGACTCTTTCAACTTGCATATTTGCCCATTTCACCTGCCCACATCACACTGGCAGGTTCAGCAGGTTTTAACCAAAAACAGCATGGCCCCCAGGCCCCACCCTCCTTATTCACTCAATCTCATCCTGAGTGACATTTATTTTTTTGTTTTTCTGAATGAAAAAAATACTAAAAGGGAAGCATTTTCTCTATGTGGAAGAGATGAAACAAGAAACAGTAGAAACAATAAAAGGCATCAAAATCAAGAGTTCAAAAACTATTTTGAGCAATGGGAAAAAAGTCTTGATAGGTGTATTATATAAAGTGGTGAGTACAGTACTTTGAAGGTGACTGAAGTTTAAACATGTAAGAATAAATACATGCTTTTTAATAAATAAATTTCATTTTTGGAGTCCCTCCTCATATATAAAAATTAAGACAAAACAAAATTAATTGTGAGTTAGTTATTTGGATTAACTGTTGTCTAGGTAATTATCTTAATCCCCTCACCCCTTTGCATTTCTAGTTTGAGGGCTGGATACAAAGGATATATGAAGCTATATGTCTCCGTCATATAGAAGAGAAGGGATCTTCTATATGCTTAAATTATCTTAAAGCCTAATATTTGTATTGAATAAGAGGTTGGGATTACAAACAGAATTCTCTACAGAACATCATTGATACGGATGACCAGGTATCTTAAACCAACCTAAGGTCTTCCCTGAAAAGACTATAACTTGACCTCATCTATTTTTGCGAAAGAAATGATGGCTTTTTTGGCAACTGGTCTGTGGACAGAGGCAGAAAGTCAATACAACCATGAACACATGTGGTTCCTGCATTGGGTAAAGTATTCAGAAATATCTGAATCCCATTTGTGATGTCCAGCAAAACTATACAATATTTTTCTGAAATGTTTGTGTAACTTTTTAAAACTAAAAATTATTTTCTATCATAGACAACAATGCCTTATTTGAGGATATTTTATTGTCTCATTTAACTATCCTAGTGCATCTCACTCTCGTGTCTAAATTAAATCTAACTGCTCTAACTTCATTTATTTATTTATTTATAAAATTATATTTTATTGATTATGCCATTACAAGTCTAATTTTCCCCCCTTTGCCCCATTCCCTCAGGCAATTTATTATCCACATCCATGGGTCATGCACAGTATATGTTCTTTGACTACTTTATTTTCTATGCTGTACTTTATTTATTTATTTTTTTTAGCATTTAAATCAGATGAGATTCCCTTTATTTAAAATATTTTATTTATTTAAAAAGTAATTTTATTGTTGGTGTATTATAACCATCCCATTTCCCCTCCCCTCTCTCCCCTTCCCCAACCATATGTTATACTTTATACCCCCATGACTATTCTGTAACTACCAGTTTGTACTTCTTAATCCCTTTACCTTTTTTGTCCATCTCCCCTGATTTCCACCCCCCTTCCTTTCTGGCAACCATCAAAACATTCTCTGTAGCTATGATTCTGTTTCTGTTCTGCTTGTTTGTTTATTTTGCATTTTAAATTCAATTGTTGGTAGATATGTATTTATTTTCATTTTATTGTTCACATTTTCTTCTTCTCTTCCTTCTTAAAGAAGACTTTTTAGCATTTCATATAATATTGGTGTGGTGGTAATCAACTCTTTTAGTGTCTTCTTGTTCTTTATCTATCCTTTGATTCTAAATGATAGCTTTGCTGGATAGCATAATCTTGGTTGCAGGTCCTTGCTTTTCATCACTTTGAATATTTTTTGCCAATCCCTCTAGCCTGCAAAGCTTCTTTTGAGGAATCAGCTGACAGCCTTATGGGGGCTCCCTTGTAGGTAACTAACCACTTTTCTCTTGCTGCTTTTAAGATTCTTTTTTTGTCTTTAACTTTTGGCACTTTAATTGTGAGGTGTCTTGGTATAGGCCTCTTTGGGTTTTCTTGTTTGGGACTCTGTACTTCCTGGGCTTGCATGTCTATTTCCTTTACTAAGTTAGGGAAATTTCTGTCATTATTTTTTTCAAATAGGTTTCCAATTTCTTGTGTTTTCTTCTTTTTCTGGCATACTCATGCTGCAAATATTGGTACACTTGAACTTTTCTCAGAGGCTCCTCAAACTGTCCTTATTTTTTTGTATTTTTTTTCTTGTTATTCTGATTGGTTGTTTTTTTCTTTTTTCTTTTTTCTTTTTGCTTCCTTACACTCCAAATCACTGCTTTCATTCTCTCTACTGTTGATTCCCTGTAAATTGTTCTTTTTAAAAATTGTGTATTCCTTACTCTACCCATCAAAGCCCTCATTCAAAATGGAAGGTGAAATAAGGAGTTTCCCAGATAAAAGAAAGCTAAAATAATACATCTCCACCAAACCATTGATACTAAAGTGTCTGCTTTGAAAAAGATGAAAAAATACAGAGAGACAAAGAGGAACACAGGTACAAAAGGGGAAAATGTCAATTAACAAGTATCTGTCAATAATAACCTTAAATGTAAATAGATTAAATGCACCAATCAAAAGACATTGGGTAGCTGAATGGATAAGAAAACATGACTCACCTATATGCTCTCTACAAGAGACCCACCTCAGAACAAAAGATTGATGTAGATTGAAAGTGAAAGGATAGAAAAATATATTTCAAGCAAATGGACATGAAAAAAAGGTTGGGGTAGCAATACTTATATCAGATAAAATAAATTTTACAATGAGGGCCATAAAAAAAGACAAAGAAGGACATTTCATAATACTTAAGGGAAAAGCCATCAAGAAGGTATAACCCTTATAAACATATATACACCCAACACAGGCACACCCAAATATATAAGGGAAATCTTGGAAGACTTCAAGAAGGATATTGACAGCAATAGTAATAGTAGGGGATATTAATACCCCATTATCAACAATGGATTGACCTTTCAAGCCAAAAAAACACCAAGGATATTGTGGCATTGAACAACACTCTAGAGGAAATGGATCTAACTGATATATACAGAACTTTTCATCTCAAAGAAGCAAAATACACATTCTTTTCAAATGCACATGGAAAATTCTCAAAGATAGACCACATGGTAAGACACAAGGCAAACCTCCACAAATTCAAGAAAATTGAAATCATATCAAGCATTTTCTCAGATCACAATGGCTTGAAACTAGAAACAAACCTCAAGGGAAAACATAAAAAAAACATTCTAATTCATGGAGACTGAATAACATGCCATTAAGGAATGAATGGGTTAATGATGAAACCAAAGAAGAAATCAAAAAAGTTCCTGGAAACAAATGACAACACATAACAGCCCAAAACCTATGGGATACAGCAAAGGCAGTCCTCAGACGGAAATTTACAGTAATATAGGCCTACCTAAAATTGTTAGAAGAAGCTTATACAAATAACCTAACCATAAAGCTGCAAGAACTAGAGAAGCAAAAACAAAGTGCAGAGAAAGTAGAAGGAAGGAAATAATCAAGATCAGGGCAGAATTAAATGACTTAGATACTAAAAACTACAATTTAAAGGATCGATAAATCCAGGAGCTGGTTCTTTGAGAAAATAAACAAAATTGACAAGCCTTTAACCAGACTCATCAAGAAAAAAGAGAAGACCCAAATAAACAAAATCAGAAATGACAGAGAAGAAATAATAACAAATTATAACAAATAAAAACAAAAATACAAAGGATTGTAAGAAATTACTATAAACAACTCTGTGATAAGAAATTTGACAACGGGGTGAAATGCACAAATTTCTGGAAATGTATAATCTACCAAAACTTAATCCAGAAGAAGCAGAAAGCCTGAATACACTAATAACTAGTGAAATTGAAACAATAAAAAAAAACAAAAACAAAAACAAAAAACTCCCAATACACAAGAGACCTGGACCAAATGATTATATAGGCAAATTTTACCAAACATTTAGGGACGAACTAACTCCTATCTTTCTCAACCTACTCCAAAACATCCAAGAAGGAAGACTCCCAAACTCTTTCTATGAGGCTAATATTATTCTAATCCCAAAACCAGGTCAAGTCACAACTAAGAAAGAAAATTACAGGCCAATATCTCTAGTGAACATAGATGCTAAAATTCTCAACAAAATATTGGCCAACCAGATTCAGCAATATCTTATAAAGATCATACACCATGATCAAGTGGGATTCATCCCAGGGATGCAAGGATGGTACAGCATTTGCAAATCAATAAGCATAATACAGCACATAAACAAATGAAAGACAAAAACCATATGATCATATCAATAGATGCTGGAAAAGCATTTGATAAAATACAGCAACGATTTTTGATAAAAACACTCAGCAAAATGGGAATAGAGGAAGTATATCTCAACATAATAAAGGCCATATATGAGAAACTCACCAGCAACATCATACTCAATAGGCAAAAACTAAAAGCTTTCCCCCTAAGATCAGGAACACAACAAGGCTGTCCACTCTTTCCACTTTTTTAATTTTTTTTTTTTTTTAAGATTTTATTTCATTATTTTTAGAAAGAGGGGAAGGGAGAAAGGCAGAGAGGGAGACAGACATCAATGTATGGTTGCCCTTCACCTGCCTCCAGCCACAGACCTGACTGGAGACCTGGTTTGCAACCTGGTTATGTGCCCTGACTGGGGAATCGAACCTGTGACCTTTGGGTCCGCAGGCCAGCACCTTATCCACTGTGCTACCAGCCAGGGCCTCTTTCCACTTTTGTTCAACATCATTTTGGAAGTTCTAGCCACAGTGATGATCAGACAAGAAAAAGGAATCAAAGGCATCCAGGTTGGAAAGGAGGAAGTAAAACTGTCATTATTTGCAGATGACATGATAGTGTGGATATAATACCTGATAGACTCCACCAAAAACTTACTCAACCTAATAGGTAAATTTAGCAAAATAGCTGGATATAAAGTCAATATTCAGAAATCAAGGGCATTTTTGTATACCAATAATGAAACACCAGAGATAGAAGTTAGAAATCAAATCCCATTTACCATAACAACAAGAAAAATAAAGTACTTAGGAATAAACTTAACCAAGGAGGTAAAAGACTTGTACTCAGAAAACTGCAGAACATGGAAGAAAGAAATTAATGAAGGTTTAAATAAATGGAAGCATATACCATGTTCATGGATGGGAATCATTAACATCATTAAAGTGCCCATACTACCCAAAGCAGTCTATAGATTCAATGTAATCTCAATTAAAATACCAATGACATATTTCACAGATCTAGAAAAAATACTTCAAAAATTTATATGTAGCTAAAAATGACCACTAATAGCCATAACAATCTTGAGAAAGAAGAACAAAGTAAGAGGAATCACAGTACTGGATATCAAACTGTACTTCAAGGCCACTGTAACCAAAACAGTCTTGTACTGGCATAAAAATAGACTTATGGATCAATGGAACAGAATAGAGAGCTGAGAAATAAATCCAGGACTCTATGGTCAATTAATATGCAACAAAGGGGGAAGGAACATAAAATGGACTGAAAATAGACTCTTCAACAAGTGGTGTTGTGAGAACTGGAAAGGGACATGCAAAAAAAAAAAAAAAAAAAGGAAACTAGACCACCAACTTACACCATACACCAGAATAAATTCAAAATGGATAAAGGACTTAAACATAAGCCATGACGCCATGAAAGTCCTAGAGGAAACCATAGGAAGTAAAATTTTAGATATCCTATGCAGGAATATTTTCATTGATACTTCTCCAAGGGCAAGGGAAATAAAGGGACAAATAAACAAATGAGACTATATCAAACTGAAAAGTTTCTGTTCAGCTAAAGAAAACATCAGCAAAATTAAAAGTGAACCAACTGTATGGGAAAACATATTTGCTAATGATATCTCAGACAAGGCTTTGATCTCCAAAATATATAAAGAACTTATACAACTCAATACCATGGAGACAGACAACCTGATTAAAAAATGGGCAAAGAGCCCTGGCTGGTGGCACAGTGGACAAGGGGCTGGCCTGCAAACCCAAAGGTCACTGGTTCAATTCCCAGCCAGGGCACATAAGTAGGTTGTAAGCCAGGTCTCCAGCCAGGTCCATAGCTTGAGGCAGGTGAAAGGCAATCATACACTGATGTCTCTCTCCCTCTCTGCTTTTCTCCCTTCCCCTCTCTCTGAAAATAGTAAATAAAATATTTTTTAAAAATGGGCAAAGGACCTGAACAGACACTTCTCTGAGGAGGACATAAAAAGGGCCCATAGGCATATGAAAGAATGCTCAACATCACCAGCCAGCAGAAATGCAAATTAAAACCACAATGAGATACTACCTCACACCTGTCACAATGGCCATCATCAACAAATCAACAAACAATAAGTGCTGGTGAGGATGTGGAGAAAAAGGAGCCCTGGTGCACTGTTGGTAAGAATGCAGACTGGTGTAGCCATTATGGAAAACAGTATGGAATTTCTTCAAAAAGCTAAAAATGCAACTGCCTTTTGATTCAGATATTCTACTGCTAGACTTATACCCAAAGAACCCCAAAACACCGTTTCAGAAAAACCTACGTACTCCTATGTTCATAGCAGTGCTATTTACAATAGCTAAGTGCTGAAAATAGTGGATGAATGGATCAAAAAACTGTGGTACATTTACACAATGAAATACTACATAGCAGAAAGAATGAAGAAACTCCTTTTTCGACATGTATGGAGCTGGAGAGTATTACACATGCTCAGTGAAATAAGCCAGTCAGTGAAAGACAAATACCATTTGATCTTACTCAGTACAGGAGACTAATGAACAAAAAAAACAAATAAGCAAAACAGAACCAGAGACATGGAAAAAAGGAATAGACTTTCAGTGTGCAGAGGGGAGGGGGAGGAGGGAGAGAGAGAAAGAGGCAAAGAAGGGGAAAAGTTTAATCAAGGAACTGGCATGAATGACCCATGGACATGGACAACATGTGGGATCGTGTGAGGGAGGGGAGCTGGGGAGGATGGGGCAGGGGAGAGCAAAGGGGAAAAATGGGATAAATGTAATACAACAACAATAAAATTAAATTCAGTTAAAAACTACAATGAAAAAACTGAAAAAACAATTGTGAATTCATTTTTTAAAAAGATTTTATTTATTATTTTTAGAGGGAGGGGAAGGGAGAGAAGCAGAGAGGGAGAGAGACATCAGCGTATGGTTGCCTTTCATCTGCCTCCAGCTACAGACCTGGCTGGAGACCTGGCTTGCAACCTGGTTATGTGCCCAGACTGGGGAATTGAACCAGCAACCTTTGGGTTTGCAGGCTGTTGCCTTATCCACTGTGCCACCAGCCAGGGCTTGTGTATTCATTTTTGACTGGGTATTTTTTATGCTGTTGAGGATCTCACTCAGTTCGTTGAGTATCCTTATAACTAGTGTTTTGAACTCTGCATCTAACAGGTTGCTTGTCTCCATTTTGTTCAGTTCTTTTTCTGACATTTTGGTCCATTGTTTTATTTGGACTATCCTCCTTTGTCTCCTCATTTTGGCAGGCCCCCTATGTTTGTCTGAAATTATTTAAATGGCATCTCTATTGTTATCCCAGAGTATCTTCAAGGCCAAATTTGATGTGTTTAGTCTGAGTCAGATCCAGAAAATATTGTACATAATCTTTGAATCACTCCAAAGATTGCTGTTGCTTTATCAGTATTGAGAGGTTGTCTTTTAGGAACATGTTGGTAGATATTATTAAATTTATATGCATTTGTGTTTGTGACACACAGGGCCTTCTGAAGTACAGGACTCAGGGCAAGGACTCCCCTTGCCTGAATCTCAGCATGGCATTGCAGACCAATAATAAATGTATGTATTAATAATACCTTATAACATGCATATGTTACATTTTTTTAGTGTTTCCACATTTATGATTTCTTCTGATCTTCACAATAACCTATGGACTAGATAGAGCAATTAGAGATGAGAGAGGTCTAGAGAGGTTAAATGATTTATCTAAAATTACACATCTAATTACTGGTGGATCTAAGAGTAGCACCTAGGTCTCCATACACAGGTCTTCTTGTATTCTGCTATACCATGTTGCTTTTTTAATATTTCTAAAACAAAGAGACCAGAAAGTAGGACAGGTTGCATCTCCAAATTTTTCATTCCTTAAAGCCCTTTGATTTTTAGAAGAGGAAATAAGTATAGGACAATGAAATTTTTAAAAAGCCATATGTTCTTTTATATCTGTTAAGTCCATGTGGGACCAATATATATTTATTGACCGATGTTTCAGAAATTAGAGATTTATCTTCTTCCAGGCAAAGGTTCATCTGAGTAATATAGAATAAATCTTCTAAAGGGTGAAGATCATATTCCTTAACCTATTCCTAAGGTACTAAGTACAACTCTGGGAACATAAACTTTGGAAACTCTTCTAAGAGCCAGGGATTTTTGGAATGCTTACATTTGAGTGCAATATACAGCATCTAGAAGTATAAAACATTAGTATAAAAATGAGTATAATGCCCTTTTAATCATACAAGTCAGATATTTTGCTCATTCTCCTTGAGAGTTTGCTCAGGACCCTGATGCCTCTGCCCTCTGCTCATATAGACCCAGGATATCAAGTGCTTCCTAAAATCCTTTTTTCTTCTCCACTTTTCAACACTTTAGCACTTAGGCTGCATCTTACAGTCTATGACATCTTAGATGGAATAGAACATAGTGAACCATTAATGACTGGTACTTGTGGTGAGTTCTGTATTGCTTGCACTTTCTACAGTAAGAATAAATTGTTTTTATAATAAAAAAGTTGAGCCCTGGCTGGTGGCACAGTAGATAAGGCACCGGCTTGCAAACCCGAAGGTCGCTGCTTCTATTCACAGCCAGGGCCCACTGATAGTGGGCCAGGTCTCTAGCCAGGTCCGTGGCTGGAGACAGGTGAAAGGCAACCATATGATGATGTCTCTCTCCCTTCCCTTATCTCTAAAAATAATAAATAAAATCTTTTTTAAAAGTTGAAAAATTTTTAGAAACAAAATCCTATATGGGTATACAACTTATTTCTTAGTACTAAACAATACCAAGAATGTGACAATAATAATCAACATTTTAGAAGGTTTCTATATTCATAATGGATTTTATAAGCACCTACACATTAGCAATTGGCTTGATACTTCTAATATATTCCTCACAGTAGTTACCTATGAATTATCCATAAGGGAAGCACTCCCAGAGTTCCCTGGTACTCACCATATTGTATTGCAATTGTCTGTTTACTTGGTTATTTTTTTCCAGCATTGGGAGAGCTCCTTGAGGGCAGGAAGTGGGCCCATTCATTTTTGTGTTTCCAGCACCTAACACAGAGTACAATCTATCAAGTTTATAAAGTAAATGACTGAATGAAAGATCTGTAGGCATTTGATTTTTTTTTTTTTTTTTTTTTGGGCATTTGATATTTTTTGAATGTTATTTTCACCTACATAATTAAACAGTTTGCCTCTGGAGAGAGTGATTATTCTCTGCTGGAAAATGGCTTGTTCATATTTTCTCTGTGGATGGTGAATGACAAGGCACACGCAGGAAGTGTTATTTTTAAAGAGTGATTCCATATTCTCCCCTCAGGCATAAAAAGCTTTACTTTCTGTGGTTAAATCTGTTAATCCGCTTAAATACTGGGTAAGTAGGTAAAGAAAATCACTTCCCAATTTGCTACTAAATTAAATATATTACTGAGACAAGTTGTAAGTAGGGAAAGTTTAAAATATATATGTATGTGTATATATATGTAGATAGATATCATATATACATAAGCAGTGCACACACATATATATATACTGCTTATGTATATATATTATGTATATATACATATATATTATATGTTTGTGTGTGTATATATATATATATATATATACTACTTAAATTGGAAGAAAAATCTTGCCTATTAAAACCTTATCTTTAAACTGTGGTATTATGTTAATATAGAGGAACCCTGTTTGGGATAGTGTTCTCATTTCCTAAAATTCTATGATGAAAAACTGAGCATATTTTTTTTTTGAGCGTATTTTTTAAAGGAACTGATACATTAATAAGAATAGAAATATTTGATAACACATGGAACAGGAGAAAATAACTGTATTTGCATATCTGACAAGGGATTAATATCCAGAATATAAAAAGAGCACATACAACTCAACAACAAAAAACCCAAACAACCCAATTAAAAAATGGACAAAGCACTTGAAGAAACATTTCTCCAGAGAAGAAAGCCAGAAGCCAATAGGCATATGAAAAATGCTCAGCATCATTAATTGTTAGAAAAATGCAAATCAAAACTACAACGAGATAACACTTCACAACCATTAGGATAGTACATACATACATATAGAAATGATATCCTCATCAATGATAATATCCTCATCAATATATGGGAGAAATTAGAATCTTAGTGCACTGTTGATAGGAATGTAAAATGATGCTGTCTTTGTGGTAAACACTTTGGAAGTTCATGAAATAATTAAACATATAATTACATATAATCCAGTAACTTCACTACCCAGTGTCTACCCAAAAGAATTGAAAGCAGGAAATCAGAAAGATATTTGTACACACTTGTTCATAGCACAATAATTCATAGTAGCCAAAGGGGGGGGAAACAACCCAAACGTCTTCTAATAGATGAATAAATAAATAAAATATGGTTAATATGTACAATGGATATTATTTGGTCTTGAAAGGAATTTCTGATACATGCTACAACATGGATGAACCTTGAAAATTATGCAAATGAAATAAGCCAGACAGAAAAAAACAAATACTGAATGATTCACTTATATGAGGTACTTAGAGTAGTCAAATTCATAAAGACAGAAAATACAATGTTTGTTGCCAGAGGATGGGCAGAGGGAGGAATGGGGAATTATTGTTGAATGGTTAGAGTTTCAGTTTGGTAAAATGAAAAAGATCTGGAGATGGATAGTGGTGATGATTGTATAATACTGTAAAAGTACCTAATGCCACTCAACTGTACGAACACCTAAAATGGTTAAAATGGTAAATTTTATGTATATATTTTACCATAATTTTTAAAAATCAACACTTATTCAGCATTTTTTTAAAAAAAGCACTTTTACTTGGAGTATTTTATTTATTCTTCACAACAACCCTGAGAGGTACGCAGGGCAGTATTATACTCATTTTACGGATAAGAAAATGAATGCTCATATGGTTTAAGCCAAGGCACACAAAACTAATAAGTGGTAGGGTCCGAATTAGGACCAAAAACCTTAGTACAGTGCCCTTTCTTATGTATCCAATTGCGTTTCACAGAATAGTCCCTGGATCCTGACAATTGACAGTGACATTGAATTCTCTGGCAAATGCCCAACTTTCAATTGGAGTGCACACGTAAAGCCTGATTCCAAAGAGCAGTCTTGAAAGGGCTTTCGGAGAATATGGGCAAGGCAACGGGCACAGAAATTATTAAAAATATGTACCTTTCCCTCATCAAAACAATAATGTTGTGAAGGGCAAGACAGAAATATGAGAACTGAAGGAATGTCCAGGAAATGCTCAATAGCCATGTGTTAATTTATTACCATAGCTCTAGGTCCTTTCTAATCAATTTTTAAGGGACAATTCCTTGTTAGACTGGAATTTTTATCTTGCCAAATATTCCTTAAAGTTCATTTGTAGGCTGCAAAATGATTCTTAAGAATGTTTTTAGTGTGGCTTAAAAGGAGCTTTATAGTTGCCATGTAATATAATTTGATCTGTATCTAATAGCCTCTTTGAAAAATAGCTATGATTTAAAAAAATATAGAGACATGGAAAATAACAAAACAGACTTTTGTCATACAACTGTGTGTTTGCATTGTTAATTCAGTCTCATAAAATCTTTCCAGTAAATTAATTACAGCTAAGAATCAGAAGGAACCATAAATCCAAAACTGCAGAGGAGTCATAGCCAGCTGTTCTTTAAAAATGGAATGCTGAGTTGTATTTTTAAGTATTCAACAAACAATCCTGAAGCACATCTCAAGAATCTTAATAATATACTGTTGGTGGACTATGAAGTTTTGTTTTGTGTACTAAGGAAAAAGAAGTTATTAGATAATATTAATGCATTCTAGTGTTTTCAGGTTATATTTATGGTAGGCTGAGACTTAAAATTTTGTGTTGCTGAAAGACTTGGAAATTTATAATGTTATAATTATATAGAGACAAAAATACTTCAGAATTTTAATTACTGATTGATTTTATTTTAAAAACATTAAAAATATTTTATTTCATATTTTTAGAGAGAAGAGAGGGGAGGGAGAAAGGGAGAGAGAAACATCAATGTGTGACAGAAACATCAATTGACTGCCTCTCACATGCCCCCAACTGGGGACCTGGCCTACAACCCAGGCATGTGCCCTGACTGGATTTGAATCAGTGGCCCTTTGGTTCACAGGCTAGTGCTCAACTCACTGGACATCAGCTAGGGGTATTCATTTATTTTAATTATATTTTTATTTTCAATTATAGTTGACATATAATATTATATTAGTTTCAGGTGTATAACCCAGTGATTAGATATTTATATAACTTATTAAGTGATCATCCTAATAAATCCCATACCCATCTGACATCATACATAATTATTAGAATATTTGACTGTATTTCCTATGCTGTATTTTATATCCTCATGATTATTCTATTATTACCAATTTGTACTTCTTTTTAAGATTTTATTTATTAGTTTTAGAGAGAGGGGAAAAGAGAGAGGCTGAAAAGGAGAGAGACATCAATGTATGGTTGCCTTTCACCTGCCTCTAGCTAAGAACCTGGCTGGAGACCTGGCTTGCAACTTGGTTATTGTGCCATGGCTGGGAATTGAACCAGCAACCCTTGGGTTCGTAGGCTGGTGTCTATCCACTGTGCCACCAGCCAGGGCCCTAATTTGTATTTCTTAATCCCTTCACTCAACCCTCCAAACCCCTTCCATCTGGCAACCATCAAGATATTCTCTGCATCTATGAGTCTGTTTCTGTTCTGCTTGCTTATTTATTTTGTTTTTACAGGTCAATTGTTGATAGATATGTATTTATTGCCATTTTATTGTTCATATTTTTATCTTTTCCCCCCTCTCTCCTCCTTCTTGTTCCTCTTTTTCCTCTTTTCTTCTTCTTCCTCTTATTCTTCTCCTCCTCCTCCTCCTGCTTCTAGGAGACTCTTTAACATTTTATATAATACTCCTTTAGCTTTTTCTTATCTGGGGAGCAGTTTATCTGTCCTTTGATTCTAAATGATAGCTTTGCTGGATAGAGTAATATTGGCTGTAGGTCTGTGCTTTTCATCACTTTGAATATTTCTTGGCAATCCCTTCTGGCCTGAATTTTTTTTTTTTTTTTTTTTTTTTTTTTTTTTTTTTTTTTTTTTTTTTTTTTTTTTTTTTTTTTTTTTTTTTTTTTTTTTTTTT